>JAFIDM010082724.1:0-23663 GCA_023159025.1 Thereuonema tuberculata | reverse complement strand
TCCTAAGTATCTTCTCTCGGTAATAGGATTGACTTGTGCGGCGTAATACTGTCTTCTTCGTACTCTTCCTTAGCGGGACGGTCCTAAGTATCTTCTCTCGGTAATAGGATTGACTTGTGCGGCGTAATACTGTCTTCTTCGTACTCTTCTAACGTTCAGCGTGCTTCTCAGATTCTCTTCGGTAAAAAGGGCGTTATCTCGGCTTTGCTTCCTCTCTATCTCCGGACTTGGAGATCTTCCCGTGGCTTGGCAGCCACAAAGGTACCTTTCCTTCTCTCTCTCTCTCTCTCTCTCTCTCTCTCTCTCTGTGTGTGTGTGTGTGTGTGTGTGTGTGTGTGTGTGCGCTTCAATTCCCAACTCCAGAGATGCTTTCTCCTCCCCTCCTCCCGTGTGATTCATCTTCAACTACAGTTCCCACGTGAGCTATTTGTCAAATCCGCAAAAAAAAAAATTTCCGGCTTTTTCGGTATTATGAAAACTCATTTGAATTGCGATGCAATCTTTTTTTTTTTACTTAACGTAAAAAACAATTCTTCCATTTTTATTATTATTCATTGTTCTCCTTTCTAGATATAGATAGTTGGGAAAAATATACCGAAGTAAATAAAATTACAACCTAGAAGTAATTTTTGTATACAAATATGAACAATAACAACAATATTTGATGAAATCCTTTTTGTTTTGTTACTTTTGACAAACCGTTGTCAAATCCTTTTGTTGCTTTTGACAACCCGTTGTCACTTTTGACAACCCCGTTGTCACTTTTTAGAACCCGTTATGAAATGGAAAAACAAATTATTGGTACATTAGAAAAACCCCTGTAAGCGTAGAACTATGTATTTCTGTGAAATTAAAATGGAAAAAACTATTTTAGATGAAATTTTCATAATATAGTTTTGTGTTTAAAAATGATGAGTTTCCTGAAAGTTTGTTGCTAGAAAATTTAATTTCGGACGTCCCATTACAAATAAATTTTTATATATATTCGAGATCCCAAATTGTTATTTTAAAATGAATGATAAATTTCAAAAAATGGTTGAAGATGGCATTGCGTCTTTCTACATAAATAGTAAAGAAATCAGCAGGTTTTATATAGAAAACGCACAATTATATATGTAAAGAATTATAAATATATACTCAAGGACAAAAAAATTAGCGCACCAAGAAATAATTGCGGGATCGTAATGAAACTTGCAGTGAAGGTACATGTCGGGGAGATATGCAAATGATTAGAAATGCAGCGTGATTGCGCATTACCTATAGCCGGTAGAGGGCGTTGAACATCGTACTCTGTGGAGTATAAAACAGGTAACCAAAGCTTGTTTGAGTGTGCTGAATCATTTACAAAGGAAGAGCTGAGGTAGACATGCCATTACGCCGTATGCGAAGACAGTATACGCAGTTGTCGCAGTTTGAGAGAGGGAGAATCGTCGGGATGATGGAAGCTGGGTGGTCAGCTAGGCGAGTAGCTCGTCAATTAGACCGCTCTGATTGTGTTGTGAGGAGATGTTGGGACCAGTGGACCCGAGACATGTCATGTACACGAAGACCAGGCTCAGGACGCCCTCGACAGACCAGTCGTCGAGAAGACCGCCGCATAGTCAGAAATGCACGCGTACAGCCAACTGCTTCATCAGCCGCCATCCAGGCACAGGTAGCACCTTCACTAGGGGCCGCTGTGTCTTCTCGAACCATACGAAGGCGCCTGGCTGAAGGACAGTTGGTATCGCGGCGCCCATTACGTGTGATGCCCTTGACGCCCACCCATCGACGCCTCCATTTGGAGTTTTGCCGCGCACGAGGAAACTGGACTGCAGCGGAATGGAACCAGGTCGGTTTTAGCGACGAATTCAGATTCAATCTCGGCAGTGATGACAATCGTGTTCGTGTTTGGAGAGCCCGTGGTGAACGCTTCAATCCTGCCTTTGCTGTACAGCGACACACCGCTCCCACAGCTGGTGTGATGGTATGGGGTGCCATTGCCTACAATACACGGTCATCCCTAGTATTGTTCCGTGACACCATGACAGCCCAGCGGTATGTTCATGAAATCCTTCAACCACATGTGTTGCCACTCATGCAACGGCTCCCAGGAGCCATTTTTCAACAAGACAATGCTCGGCCTCATACGGCAAGGGTGTCACAAGACTGTCTCCGCACTGTTACTACCCTTCCTTGGCCTGCCCGATCCCCAGATTTGTCTCCAATCGAGCATATCTGGGATCATTTGGGACGACGAGTTGAGCATCCCACGAGTTTGAACGAACTAGAGGCAAGGTTACAGCAAATATGGAACGAAATGTCTCAAGACATCATACAGAACTTGTATGACTCAATGCCCGATCGTATCGCATCGTGCATTCGCGCTAGAGGGGGTCCAACGGAGTATTAACTCCTCCGTTCTTTTGCCTTTTTCTCTGAAATAAATTATCCTTTTTCATTGATTTTCTAATCATTTACTTATATCAAAGTAGTCATTACGTATGTAAATTTTCGTTTCATTTTGACGACTCCTTCTTGGTGCGCTAATTTTTTTGTCCATGAGTGTATATGCCAGCAGAGTAATAATTTGGTGCTCTAAAATACTTATCTAAAATGATACCAAAACAAAGAAATCAATGAACACATTTACTGATGCGTTAACTTCTATACAAAGTACTTTAGAAGCTCAGAATTAAACAATTCTATGTATACAATCTTCTGGGAAGGTTTTACTTGCTTCTCATGGAACGGCTTGCTTCTGTGGGAAATCTTCTATCGCTAGCCTTCTATTCCTAAGCTACGTCTGAGGTCCCTTCACCAAAATCTTTAAACAGTTCCTTTTTCCCTGAATCTATCCTAAAATCCCTTTTTCTAGATCTTCTTTTATTCCGGAAAAATAACTGATTCGCTTTTTCGCTGTTTTTAATTTAGCTATCTCTATTCTCCCTTTTGTGGAGGCTTCTCTACGCTACGTTTATCGCAAACGTTGTTAGCTAAATTTTCTATTAGCTTCTCCTAAGGTAATCTAGTAGCTTTAAAGTAGAATCCTAATTTTATCTACACGTTAATGCCAGAGAAATTCTTGAATAACTTCACGTCGCTGATTTCCTTTTATTCTAACTCGAATAATATAAATTTCTAAGATCCTGAACTTTCGTATGAATCGATTTATCTACGCCTAACTTGTTTTAAGGATCCTATCAACCTGATAAATATTTTAACAAAAACTTTACTTACAGTAAAAGTCGATTTTCTTGCATGAACGGTTGTGAGAAATTCGATCCTTTCGCCTTTACTGTATCTCCGTTGTCGGTCTGGTGAGATTTTACGAAAAACGTCTAGGCCTGTTACTCCGATCTTTCCGGGGCGTCGTTTCTCCCACGATATACGATAAAATCAACGAGGATCTATTCTTCTTAATCAGCAGTAGTTATTCACTCTGTTTCCCATTCTTTTAAATGGGCAAAGCTATCTGTATGTGTCCTATTCTTTTATCACCTTAGAAGTTCCCGGCGGCGGCTGTGTCTCTTACGGGGAAATGATTCTCCGGTCTCCGGTTCCAATCACTTTCGTCGGCTTCAGTCTTCTGCATACGGAACGGTCAGTTCTTTCGCATTTCGTCTCGGCTATTACTTGAATCGTGTCCTGCCAATTTCGTCTGGCTTGGATATATTTCGTCTAAGGAATGCCTTCCGTCGAAACCGTCTTCTTTTCTATCCGGACTCACTATTCTGCTATTCGTCAGAATTTCCCGGGGATTGGAATTTTACAGCACCTTCGCTTTTAATCGAGCGAACTTCAGAATCCATTGAATTCTTCCGGGCGTATTCTCATCCTTATTGAGAATACAAAATCATTCTCATTCCAAAATCGTTGGTGAGAATCTGCAGCGAACCCAACTCCCAAACTAGGAGCGACCCTTTTTTACATCTAATCTGGTTGAAGGAGACGAGCGAACTCTGGACGGTTTGCATTAACAAAGCCGTCACCCATAGAGATAATTTCGCGTTCCACGAGATAACAATTACTTTGACTCGTGAACGAATTGTTTCAGCAAGCCATCATGAGGACTTAATTGCGTTATCGAAACCTGCAAAAATGCCAACCTTCCATGCTAATTCAATAACGACTGTCAAAAGCAAATTAAGTTTGCCAACGCTAATGAGAAAATAAATTTTGGGTTACAGAGATTTTCCTATTAAATCAGAAATTCTCAATCCTGAATTTCTACAATATATATTGCTTTAATGTCTTCTAGTAATATCCATGATAATCTACATTTTGAATGTGAAATAAAAGAAGTAAACTCTTTACAGAATATTATGTTGCCAACACATTGCAAACCGACTTTGGGATAAGTCAAAAACATTGCGAGTTGATAAGTCAGAGGTGCCAAATTTAATATTACAATTACCTATACCGAGTTTATTAAAAACGGATCTAAATATTTATTATAATGATAGAATACCATATATATTTCATTTTTATTGTCGTAGAATGCTAGAATAATTTCTTAATCTTCATCCGATGAAATTTCTATAATGGTATTGTTACCTTTGGGATACGTACGTTTTTCGCACAGACACACGTTAGTGTAATAGGCTCGAGCTACCACTGTTACAAAATAGCGGCCGTAATCTCGTTTTACAAGATATTTTTCTTAATTGGCAAATAGTGTAAGATACAAACATCGGTTCATCAGAGTTTTCAATTCGTCAAAACGTTTTTGTAAGATGTAATTATCTAAATTTCTTATATCCTCGAATGTTCGAGCTGAATAGAAATATTTTAAAAAGGGTGTTTTTATCTAGAATACACCAGTTCCTTTGGCGGTAATCTTAAAAAGATAAAATATTTCGGTTTTAGAATCTTATCATTGTATATAACTTCGTAACCTAGTCTACTTCTAAGAAAGTGACGAAAGTTCCAAAAGGCTTCTTTTTCTTTTCTAAATATTTTTGTCTCAGCAGTGCCGGTTAAATTATAAATAAACAGGAAATTCTGTTTTCTAACAGTATTTATTGGAATGCTTAATACCAAGTGCACGTGAGTTTTTAAAAAAAATTCTATACAAGGAATAGACAAATCGTTTCCACATAAATCCGTTTGCTTGTGTAATATCGCTAAAACATTGAATTTAGGCGAGATGTAATTTTGGAATATTGTCATCGTTTCACGAACAATCCTTTTCAATTTTATTCTCTTATCTTTTGCTGATAAAGTTTCATCATTTTCAATAACATCTTAAGATCGATGTCTTAACACAAATTCGTATTCTGTTTCTTGATCAAAATTCATATTTTTTTAAAAATAATAGATATAATTATTATTATTATTGTTAAGTATCCATAATTATTTTTAAGTATCTGATGTTATTCCCTTGATTAGGCAAAAGTTAAAGCATTGGTCGTTATACATATGAATTTAAACACACAAAAAACTCCAGAGATCTATATAAATAAAAAGAAAGGAAAACAAACAATTAATTGTTTTTGGCCTTTGGGTATAGCAAAATCATACCTCATATTTGCATAAAAAAATAAACACAGTTTGTATTTATTAAAAATACTTTAATTATTTCAAAATCAAGAGTAATTTTTCGGTACTCTCTTCATTTATTAATAATTTATATATTTTATTGGTAAATGTGGGATCTCTATCAAAAGAATAATAAACCATTGGCATCAGTTTTTGGCCTTTGAATATAGAAAATCATATCTCAATATTTGCGTAAAAAATAAACAGTTTGTAACTATTAAAATGCTGTAATTATTTTTAAATCAAGAGTAATTTTTCGGTACTCTCTTCATTTAATAATAATTTATATATTTTTTTGGTAAATGTTGGCTATCTATCAAAAGAATAATAAACCATTTGTATCAGTTTTTGGCCTTTGAATATAGAAAATCATATCTCAATATTTGCGTAAATAATAAACAGTGTGTAACTATTAAAAGGCTGTAATTATTGCTTAAATCAAGAGTAATTTTTCGGTATTCTCTTAAATCAGATTCGATACTTGAATTAATTTAAGATATATAAATATATTGAACTGCGTTAAAGAATCTCTTAAAGAAATGAACACATAAAGATACATAAATCTTGTTAGATGAAACAATCAAAGTCGAAGATATACAAACAATTGTTCGTTACTTTATTTATTCAAAAGAAAAGTATCACGAATCTTCGAATTAATTGAAAAAAATATTATTATAACTGCTTCTGTTATAGTTTACAAATATAACTACTTCTATTATAGTTTACAAATATAACTACTTCTATTATAGTTTACAAATATAACAACTTCTATTATAGTTTACAGAAGATTACATAAACTGGAAAAAAAAGAACAAAAGTATTTATAGATGGCGGGCCTGTCAAGAAAAAAATATCATTAAAGAATTAGCTGTTCATTTATATAAGCATTTACAATTTTAGTTTTCTAGGACAAATTGTTTTTGGACTTTCTTGATTAGCAAAAATTAAAGCATTATTTTTTACGCTTTTCTTCTAAATATAAAAAATGATATAATTGCATTTAAAATTACATTTGAACTGAACTTCAGTTACCAAAAAGTTATGCTCAGACTTAGTGAATAAAATATCTTTTCTTCCAATCACAGCCGCACATTTTATTAAAAAAAAAAACAACAAAAGAATAACTACTTCTGTGGAATGGGGTTCCCTCAATATTTGTGGTAGAAAATAAATTCCAATTTAAATTATATGACGAGCACTCTTCTCTCCTTTATTTCGCTAATTATTTGAGCTAGGCTTAACATTTCTCTTTCATGCAGATCTACTAAACTTAACATTCCTGGGAAACAGATTTGAATCTTTCTTTTATTCATTTAACTCTGGCTATCTTTTATGTTAGTTATTAATTTAATTATTAAATCAAGAAATTTTTTTATCACTGGTTTTGTATTTAGTGACTACTCAAAAAAAAAAAAAACCCAGAAACAATTTATCGACCGGTTTTGGGTATGTGCACTTGTGCGTTCTTGATCTGTCTTTGCCCGTTCACATACAACTGGTCACTTTACAGATAATCAGCTAGCAATTTGGGTACGCTGCAAGTTGATTCAGCACGTTTGCGTCCTTAATCTGTCTTTGCCCGTTCACCCACAACTGGTCACTTTACAGATAATTGGCTAGCAATTTGGGTACGCTTCCAAGTTGACTGTGCACATGTGCCCCCTTAACATTGCGACACTGGGCTCTTTTTTTTGTTCATTGACCTGCACGTCACTTTGTAATTAATTGGCTGTTTAAAATATTGCGTATGACTAAGCTCTCTCTTTCTTCCAAAAAAAAAAACAAAAAACAACAAGCTAAATATTTAGATATTGTTACTAACAATTTATTTATTCAGAAGTAAACAAGCTTAATTGAAAACATATTTTATACTTGCTTCTGTTTACAAACAGATTACATAGAAAATAAATAACATTACCAGGCACAAAGCTAAAGTTAGGATTCGCACCTTGAGTTGTCATCGGGAAGAGACTAGGACGGACCGTTTCGTCCTCATTAGACTCCTCAGCCAGCCAAACTCCCATGATGACAACTCAGAAAGTGCGGGAGGTGTTAGTATCCCGGTTCTCGCACCCGAGAATGGGACCTCCCACCGAAATCCTAACCAAAAATTAAACAAGATATAAAATACAAAAGATCCTTGTCCTACACTCCGGCAGGCACAAAAGCAATTTAACGGAGACATAAATTAAGTAATAAAGCCATATGCTTATAAATAAAAGAATAAAAGAAGATTACATAAAACTAGATAAAAAAACAAGAATAATTAGTTGTCATGACTTTAAACATTCCCTCTCCTTATTTTGCTAATTATCTTTACTTTTTCCATCTAATGATTTAGATCTACTAAATTCCACAATTTTTTTTTTTTTATCTGTTGCAATGTTAATAATTTGTATACTCTGTTTTGCCTTTTCTAGTAATTGTATTTTATTTTCCATATCTAAGACAAATATTTATCAGATATAGCTCTTTGTATTTTATAAATATATATATCATTTAATGTAGTATTAAAATAATTTGAACTTAAAATTATTTGATTTATATTTTTGTTAAAGTTGCATATTAAAATGGTGTGTTTTGAATTAAGGTTTTATCATTCCTGGGAAACAGATTTGAATAATTCTACTTTATGTTTCTTTTATTTACTTAAAAAAAGATAATTTTTTGGTTTAAATCAAGAAATAAAATATTTCTTGTTTTATTAAACATCATCCACCAGAAAATAAATTATTAAACATCATCCACCAGAAAATAAATGTCATAATCTACATTTATTAACTGAAAAAACGAATTTTCAAGGAGATAAAATTTACCGTCTCCCCTTCTTCAAGCCTTTTTACATTATAACAATAAATGAACGAGATTCTTTTACTACAATGACTTTAAAATATTGATATTAACATTTAAAAAACGTTAATACAATAATAATAAAAGATCATACTCTACAATATAATAATCACATATTATTAATAATCACAAATTTAACACTTTAATTTTTCAATTATTACCTTTTTGTTAGATGTTACAAATTTTTTGTTAATCATTTCTCTAGCCAATTTTACCAAATTTTCACTAACTTTAATTCAATCACATCTATTGAGATTTTTTCCTTTTGAATTTCTGATACATAGGCTTTCTATTGTTCTTCTAATTTTTGTATTTGTTTCATTATATAAAATGTTTACTTCACAATTGATACAATGTTGCTTGTCTTTACAGTGTTCAGCAATTTCTGATTCTTTTACTAATTTTTGTCTAATATAATATTCGTGTTCCCCCATGCGTTCTTGAACTGTTCTTTTAGTCTCCCCAAGATAGAACGAATCGCAGTATAGGCAATTTAATTTATAAACAACACCCATTTCAAACTTCTTGTCATTGCTATTTATCTTTTTACACAAAATATTTTTTAATTTATTTCTATATTCAAAATTTAAGTTTACTCCATATCTTTTACCAATTTCTTTTAATTTTCAGCTGTTCTTATTCAGATAGGGAATGAAAAATCTATTTTCATTATGTTTATCCAATTCTTTTATCTTAAATTTATTATAATTTCTTATTGAACTATCTATGAATCTGTCAGTATAACCATTCTTTTTTAATTTTGATTTCATATCATTTACTCCTATATTAAAATCTTCTTCATTACTGGTATCATTATCAATTCTAATTAAATAATTCTCAATTATATTCCTTTTTATTTTCATATTGTGTCCAGAATCAAATTTTAAAATATGGTCACTTTTATAATCTTTAATGTAATGTTTCATTGTTATTTTGTTATCCTTTTTTATTAGTTTCAGATCAAGACAATTTAATGAGTCATTGATTTCTTCTTCCATTTGGAAATGTATGTCTTTGTGTCTCTTGTTAATGTCACTATAAAAATTGCTAAATTGCCTTTTTGTTCCGAACCATAATATAAGTATATCATCCGCATAGCGATAATATTCCATTCTAAATTAAGTATCTTTCAATAATTTTTGTTCAAAAAAATTCATATAAATATTGCCCAATGTCCCTGACAAAGGTGACCCCATAGGGAAACCTTTGACTTGTTTGAAAATCCTAACTTGGTGTTTTGAAAATCCACAGCGCTTCCATCACAACCAATTACAAATCCTATTGCCTCATGTCCTATAAGGTCAATAATCTTAGGATGGCAATCAATCGTGCCTTTAAAATTTCCAGCCATCATGAACTTTTCCAGCAAGAAGATTTAAAAATAAGACGCATCTTCCACGCCAACGGCTATCCCCCGCACTTCCTAAATAAACAAATCATACGGATTACACGGGACCTTTATCAGAATGATAAAATCAACACACCCTTGGACAATAATAAAAAATACGTCTCCATCCCTTTTCACCCAGTGTTATTCCCCGTATCAACCAAATTACTACAACCCTACAATATTTATTTAGCTGCCCCCAGTCACAATGTGCGGTAATATCAAGAGCAACACAATGATCCTTTGGAGCAGAAAGGGGTCATCTACTCCATTCCATGTACCAAGGGACACCATTGCCGGTACATCGGAGAGACGAAACAGAAACTTAAACAACGGGTGTATCAGCAGGAATATGCCGTCAAAAATAATGACCTTAATTACAACCCGGTATCCCTTTCAAAAAATACGGTATCCCTTTCAATTTTTCGCAAGTTACTATCATCGACGTGTACCCAATGATCTACAACGACGATGCAAGGAATCTTTTTACATCCTCTCCGAACCTAATACATATAATGAATGTTTATCTGTTAACAGCATTCAAGAATACGGCATACACAGGAAACCTAAGAAAAGAAAAAACAATCAAATAAAACAACCACACCACCTACCTTGCCTACTGAAATGTAATCATTCCCAAAAGAACCGGCATGCTCTCGTTCCACCCTAGGCATTATGGGATTCACTAAAGTTATTAGGTTCCTTTAGTTTTTTCCTCTTTCTTTACCAGATGAAGGCTCCAACAAAAACGAAGTTGAAACTACTAGTTCCCCCCCCCCCTTTTAAAATTTTTTTAAATGTTTTTAACTTTTTAAAGAACCCACCTTTTCATTAATTTGTGCGACGGCAGTTTTTCTATCATCAACGCAAGATGAAAAAAAGAAAAAAAAAAGTTTTAGTTCTCATTAACAGGAAGTAATATTTAAATAGAATAAAAGTAGCTTAATTAATGGGGAACCATGAGAAGTCCAATGGCTAGTGTTTTAGACTGCCGGAACAAAGGTTCGCAGTTCGAATCCCATGCAAGATGAAAAGAAAAAAAAATATTAGTTCTCATTAACAGGAAGGACTATATAAATAGAACAAAACTAGATATGAATATTGATGAAACAGGAATAGTCCAATAGCTAGTGTTTCTGACTGTGGGAACAAACTTTTGTAGTTCGAATCCCAGCCAAGATTAAAAAAAGAAAAAATAATTTTAGTTCTCATGAACAAGAAGCAATATTTAAATACAACAAAAGTAGTTATAAATATTGGGGAACCAGGAGTACTCCGATGGCTAGTGCTTCCGACTGTGAGAATAGAGGTTCGCAGTTCGAATCCTATAGAAGATGAAGAAAAGAAATAAAAACCTCATGAACAGGAAGCAATATTTAAATAGAACAATAGTAGTTATAAATATTGGGGAAGCAGGTGAAGTCCAATGGCTAGTGCTTCTGACTGTGAGAACAGAGGTTCACAGTTCGAATCCCGTTCAAGACGAAAAAAAAAATTAGCTCTATTTAAATAGAACAAAAATAGTTATAAGTATTAGGGAAGCAAGTTAGTCCAATTGCTAGTGATTCTGACTGTGAGAACAGAGGTTCGTAGTTCGATTCCCATACAAGATGAAAAAAAGAAAAAAAGTTGTCTAGTTCTCATGAACAGCAAACAATATTTAAATGAAACAAAAGTACTTGTAAATATTGGGGAACCAGCAGTAGTCCGATGGCTAGTGATTGCGACTGAGAAAAAAGAGGTTTGCAATTCGAATCGCATACGAGATGAAAAAAAGGAAAAAAAATTAGTTCTCATGAACAGGAAGCAATATTTACATAGAACAAAAGTAATTATACATTTTGGGGAACCAGGTGTAGTCCAATGGCTAGTGCTTCCGACTCCGGGAACAGAGGTTGGCAGTTCGAATCCCATACAAGACGAAGAAATGAAAAAAAATTAGTTCTCATTAACAGGAAGCAATATTTAAATAGAATAAAAGTAGAATAAGTATTGGGGAAGCAAGTTTGTCCAATTGCTAGTGTTTCTGACTGTGAGAACAGAGGTTCGTAGTTCGAATCCCATGCAAGATGGAAAAAAGAAAAAAAAAATTTAGTTCTCATGAACAGGAAGCAATATTTAAATAGAACAAGAGTAGTTATAAATATCGGGGAAGCGAGGGTAGTGCAATGCCCAGTTCTTCCGACTCCGTGGAGAGAGATTTGTAATTCGAATCTCATACAAGATGAAAAAAAATAATTTTTAGCTCTCATGAACAGGAAGCAATATTTAAATAAAACAATAGTTGTAAATATTGGGAAACAGAAATAGTCCAATGGCTAGTAATTCCGACTGTGAGAATAGAGGTTCGCAATTCGAATTCTATAGAAGATGAAGAAAAGAAAAAAAAATGTTGAGTTCCTATGAACAGGAAACAATATTTAAATAGAATAAAAGTACTTATAAATATTGGGGAACCAAGAGTACTCCAATGGCTAGTGCTGCTGACTGTGAGAACAGAGGTTCGCAGTTCGAATCCCGTTCAAGATGAAAAAAAGAAAAAAAAATTAGCTCTCATGAACAAGAAGCAATATATAAATAGAACAAAAGTAGTTATAAATACTGGGGAACCAAGAGTAGTCCAATGGCTAGTGCTTCCGACTCCGGGGAAATAGGTTCGTAGTTCGAATTCTATACAAGAGGAAAAAAAGAAAAAACAATTATAGTTCTCAGGAACAGGAAGCAATATTTAAAATGAACAAAAGTCGTTATAAATATTGGGAAATCGGGAGTAGTCCAATGGCTGTTGCTTCTGACTGTGATAATAGAGTTTCGCTGTTCGGATCCCGTGCAAGTTAAAAAAAAAGAAAAAAAAATAGTTCTCATGAACAGGAAGCAATATTTAAATAGAACAAAAGTAGTTAAAAATAATGGTGAAGGAGGTGAATTGCAATGGCTACTGCTTCCGACTGTGAGAACAGAGGTTCGTAGTTCGAATGATGAGCAATAATACTTGGTCAAATCATTTTGTTACTTTTGACAAACCGTTAGGAAATGGAAAAATAAATTATTGGTATATTAGAAAGAAACTCATAAAACGTAAGAGTATATATTACTGTGAATTTACAATACAAAAGAATTTTTCAGATCAAATTTCGAAGAATATTTTTGTATTTAAAAATAATGACTTACCTGAAAGTTTTTTGCTAGAAAATTTAATGAAACAATAGAACATAAATTTTCTTTTATATACGAGATCCCGAATTGTTATTATGGAATTAACGAGAAATTTCAAATAATAGTTGAAGACGGTGTTGTATCTTTCTATAAAAATAATGAAGAAATCGGTAGATTTTATGTAGGAAACGCACAATTATATATTGCTTTTTTGTCTATTAGTAATTTCCATGATAATCTACATTTTCAATGTGAAACGGAAGAAGTAAACTATTTGAAAAATATTTGTTGTCAACAAATAGCAAACCGAACTTGGGATAAATCAAAAATATGTGATAAATCAGATGTACCAAGTTTAATATTGCAATTACCTGTACCGAATTTATTAAAAACTGATTTTACTATTTGTTATACTAATAGAATACTACATCTACTTCATTTTTATTGTCTAAGAATAATAAATTACTTTCTTAATATTCTTCTTCCTCATAATCTGAAATTTCTACAATGGTGCTACATTTGGGACACGTACGAGCTTCGCACATACCTATTATTATCGTCGCGGCAAAAGTTGGACCCGCAAGCACATTATCATTGACTAATTTCTCCAGTATCAATGCCGTAAGCTCCGCAGAAAATATCAATCTCAATTATCAAAAATAGGAAACATCAAAAATCTCACATACATCTTCTTGAAATCGACGAGCAACGTTAAGAATAATTTCCCTACTTGATTTTTGAGACCTTTTCCTCGTCGAAATGTTGAATGTTAATCAACGACCGCCATTTTCTCTTACATTTGAAGATGACCGACAGGCCAGGAAAGGAAAATCTATCCTGTGCGTTGCATTCTGGGAGGTTCAAAACTCGTCGCGTCTACTATACTTTATATCATAAGCTTGAGCTTACTTTAAACTGTAACGGCCATAATCTTGTTTTATAAGATATCTTTCTTGATTGGCAAATAGTGTAAGAAAACGACATCGGTCCATCAGAGTTCTCAATTCGTTAAAACATTATTGTAAGATGTAATTACCTAAATTTCTTATATCCTCGAATGTTGGAACTGAATAAAAATATTCTAAAAAGGGCATATTACGTTTAGAATACACCATTTCCTTTGGCGGTAATTTTAAAAAGGTAAAATATTTCGGTTTTAGAATCTTATCGTTGTAAATCACTTAATAACCTTTTCTACTGCTAATAAAGTGATGAAAGTCCAAAAATTCATTTTTTTCTTTTCTAAATATTTTTGTATCAGCAGTGCCGATTAAATTATACGTAAACAGAAAATTTTGTTTTCTAACAGTATTTACTGGAATGCTTAATACCAAGTGTACGTGAGTTTCCCAAAAAAATTCTCTACAAGAAATAGATAAATAGATTACACCGGTACATAAATCCGTTTGTATGTATAATAACGCTTAAACATTAAATTCAGGAGATATATAAAATAGTTTGGAAATTTATCATTTCACAAACATCCTCTTTCAATCTTATTCTCTTTTTTTTCGCTGACAAAGTATTATCTTTTTCAATAAAGTTGAAAGAACGAGCTCTTAAAACAAACTCGTATACTGTTTCTCGATCGAAATTCATATTTTTTTTAAATATAAAAGGAAAATTTGAACTTATTATTTTTCGGAGTTAATTCTTTATATTGAGATGTGATTCTACCATTCGATTTCTTTTGTAAGTTTTTGTTTTCAATTAATCTATAAAATAAATAACATATGGTCAAATTTTCTTCAGAGGGAGTATCAAAATAATGTATTATTTGAAAACAATCTTGTGTAAAGAATCAATAAAATGACACCAATTGCTTTAATTTGAATTTATTTGTTGTCAAAAAATTGGAAATCAGAAATATCATATTTATCTATAATTATTATTAAAAAATGATCTCAAATAAAGACATTATTACCATTAGGAAAAAAAATTTCATATAAAATCAACATAAAGATAGATATCAACAAATTTATATTATGTGTATTAAAAACTACAAGCAACAAAATAGTCTAGTTTTAATTTTTAGGGTAATTGAATTTTTGGGTTTTTTTTTGGAATAAAAGTGATGGAGTAGCTGTTAAGAAAATTTGAATTTAAAGCAGCAGAAATACAAGACGAGCCAATGGGCGAGCATTTTGAAACTTTTACTAAAGGTGAAAGATAAGCTACCAAAAAACGTATAATTTATAAATACCTTAACTGATTGTTTTCTTGAGCTTCAACGGAGAATTGTATTGCTTTGTTCTGAAGGTTGCAAGAAAACTTTTCAAAAACAATAGGAAACCGTTCAGTAGGCTTCCTCTTAGACGAAACCATTAAGAGAACTTTAGAGAAGGGGGAGGGTAAGTCGGTGAAGCTCACTCTTTTCTTTCCTTTTTTATTATAGGTTCTTATTTTGCTTCTCTTTAATAATCCGTTAACTTTCACAACTTTAGGTTTCTATTATCAGTTTAATTATTATCTTATTTTGCTTCTCTTTAATAAATAATTAACTTTCACAGCCCTTTTCCCATACCTAATTTTGTAACGGAAATCTGTAGTTTCCTATTGGCTTGAGAGAAAGCCCTCTAAATGTTTCTCACTCAACATAAATTACTGTCAATATAAATACTGAATTTAAATATGTGATACTATTGTAATTAAATATTGGTCATTGATTTTCTTTTTTCATTCAATTTAAAAAAAAAAGTCCTTTACTCATAGAATGTTAGAAAGAAATTGCTTTTTTTTTTACACACAGGCGTATTTACAATTTTCATAGTGGATAATTGAATTCGTTCTCCTTATTTTAAATTTAATGGTGGACTAACAATTGTTACAGAAAAAAAAATTCACAGCAGCCAATTGAAATATTAATTATTTGGAAGATGAGGATATAATCTATGACTTTCTCTTTCCTTTTAGGGGAAAAAAAATGTTCCAACCTTATGAATATTAATCATAACCAAAATCAAATGTTTGCCTCTGTAACGGAATATGATCTTTTACTTTCTCTTTCCTTTTTTAGAGGGAAAATCCCGTCCAGTCTTATGAATATTATTATCAACACGCTGAAGGATGAAACTCTAAGAATGCAAAGAGATTATAGATTGTCCTTTCCTGGCCTACCGCTAACATTGAAACAGAAGAGAAGCGACCTCCTCTCTTACTTACTTACTTACTTAATGTCCGTAACACCCGTACAGGGTTTGGACGCCTCCTGCAATAGGAGTTATTAGCTGGATACCACAAGGGGGAGCCAACCCCAGGGGAAGAAGAGACGAACACACAAGAAAGGAAATTGAAACAGCCATGCCACTGCCGGGATTCGAACCCAGGTACTGGCGCATTGGCCACCACGACCGGCCGCCGCCGAGACCGCACGACCACGCCAGCACGGCCTTCTCTTACAATGTTAGCGGTCGGCCAGGAAAGGACAATCTATAATCTACTTTGCATTCTGGGAGTTTCATCTTTCAGCGTGTTGATAGTAATCCTAGTTAAAAAAAAAAATGGGGTTTCTTCCCTTTCTGAGTAGACAGGGGATTTCCCCTACAATTCAGTTCGACTACTTGGACACTAAGAGCGCGAGTAGTGACAACTTTCTTCTTTAAAATGGAAGATTTTAACTGTTCTGAAAAATTCAACCAGATGAAGATTACAGACTTTAGTATCATTAGTGATCTATAGATGGTGACATGTAAGATATTCTCTTTTTTGAATTTGTAAAGCGGATAATTTCCTTAAATAAAATTTTGTGCTTATACGTTCTTCCCTAAAAAAAAATAAACTATATTCCAGTAATATTTAAACTAACCGTCAAATTTTGTACTTATACGTTCTTCCCTAAAAAAAAAAATATATATTCCAATAATATTTAGGAAGAAAAATATATTCCAATAATATTTAAACTAACTGTCAATCAAATTTTTCAAAAATAATTATAATTTAGAATTATTCATCTTTTAGTAATTCAAAATTGTAAAAGATTGGTATTCAACGTAATTGAAAAATCATTTCATATTGAATATCTAGATATTCAAAATAATTTACTGCAGGTAAATTAGAAACTCTTTATTCCAATAATACATTAACAGTGGAGTTCATTAGTAACACTTATAATCAAATGTGTTTCTTAATCATGAATATCTAGAAATTCAAAATATTTATTTCAGGTAAATTAGAACTATTTATTCCAATATTACATTCATTAATAAATTAAAATAAAACCTTAGAATCAAATGTGTTTTTTAATCATTGTTTTATTATTAAAAGTAATCCTTGGAATCAAATGTGTTTCTTTATCATTGTTTTATTTTTTTTAGGCGCCACATCATTTGGCAGTTTTAACTAAACAATATGCTGATATTTATAAATTAATAACAACAGGTGTGAGATTAGATATGAGAGACAAAAATGGATATACCCCCGTTCACCTCTCTTGTATTCATGGAGAGGAAACTGGCAGTTACTCGATCCCAGGATGCATTGCAAACAAACGAACTTATTTACGGGTGTTATTTTGTAACTGCCTTAGTTTCTTAGTTTTTGAAAGTCAG
The DNA here is from genome assembly GCA_023159025.1 of Thereuonema tuberculata. Taxonomy (NCBI): domain Eukaryota; kingdom Metazoa; phylum Arthropoda; class Chilopoda; order Scutigeromorpha; family Scutigeridae; genus Thereuonema; species Thereuonema tuberculata. Next base: position 6,203 of record JAFIDM010082724.1, on the reverse strand, counting down.
TATTTAATTTTTTTTTTTTAACAATCCAAAAAATTATCTAATTCCATTCACTAATAAAACGGATAGAAATGAAAAAGATCACGATATTTAACTTTTCTTTTTTTTTTTTTAGTTCATAATGTTTTTATTTGGGTATAATGTTAATAATATAAATTTGGGTATGATGTTAATAATATAGACTTCTTAAAAACGCCTGCTGTAATAAAAAGGAGTATATATTTCTACGAAAATGACCGAGTGATAAATTTCCTAAAACGCTTTTCACCAGAAGTTAGAAAAGTAATTCCTAAAACGCTTTTAACCAAGGGTTGAGTTTTAATTTCGCTTCGCTAGTGAGAATACCTAATATTTATAGATTAGAATTGCGATAAGAAAAGAAAAAACTTATTCAATTTTCCTATTTTTTGTGGGAACGATAGTTTTTTTTAACCGCTAAAATTTTAAGAAAATGGAAGGAATAATATTTTTGTTTTAATAATATCTTAAAGCGCTTTTAACACTAGCATGAAGCAAAACTTAAGGATTAGAATCGAGTTTCAATTTTCAATTTGTTTTCACTCCCTTTAGGTTCAGAAATTATTTCATTTTAGATTTTGTGCATCTTTTTGAAGTCAAAACTAATTTTTTATTTTATAAATCTTTTGTTAATGATTTTGCGAATTTTTTCGGACGGAAATCACGTTTTCTTGAGTGACTGGCATGTACGATTTACAGGTGTTATACATTGGTGCAAATGCAACTTCCAGAAGCGGTGTGTGTGTTTTTTTTTTATTTTTTTGGTTTGATGGCAAATGCAATTTCCAGATGCGGTGTGTGTGTGTGTGGGGGGGGGGGGTTAATTTACAAAACCCCAACATACAAATCATTTGTCAGTACTGTATGTACTTTACTTCGCTTGAGTAAAATAATTTTAATCAGCAGGTTTTATTATTTGGTGCAAGGGAGAAATCATTAAGAAGGAATGAAATTTCATTTTGAGAAAGTGATGAGAGATAACAAAATGTTAGAGTTAATTTTAGAATTGATAAGTAATGTTTGTAAATTTTCTTTATTTTCGTTAATAATGTATGTTAATGTCTGTATATTTAATTCCTTTTGAATCAATTAAGTGAAATTTAAACACGACACACACATCATTTTCCAATTTTTTTATTTAAAAATTAAAAATATCAATTATATTAAAAAAAAACATATAATTTTAATTAAATATAAGAATTCTATCAGCATATCTTATAAGACTAATAAGACTTGTGAACATTAAAAAAAAAACCTTAGTAATTACGAAAACAATGATAGATGTCATTCAGTTTTCAATTTGGAAATAATAATTCATTTTATTTAACTGAAAATACATTTAGGCTATAGAATCATACCTGTAGCGTTGCAGGAGAGCCCTCCACTTTATATCACACACATCTTCCGAAATTTAGCAACCGGAGATTTTGGATACTTCTTCAGCCTTCCTTGCTTTTTTTTCACTAATGGCGCCATAGAATATTTTCTTCAAACTCTTTAGAATTTGAATAAGTAAACAGGTCCGTTCTCTTGACCACTTGGAATTCTGAGGATCTGAAAGTTTCAAAAAAAAAAGTCAAAAATTAATTCTCAAATGCGATATTTCAATATTAGGTTTCATAAAATCAAAAGGAAAATATTTAATCGCTGAAACAGCACAAACAAAAAAAGGCCATTTATCAAAGTTTAAATTTCTATACGTATTTACAATAAATATGAACTGATTTTACCTTTCTAAATCTGCTTCTCCTGCCACACATCCAACAGAAGGGATTTCCGTGGATGTATTTTGGACTAGTGCGCATATAAACAATGATAATTTCACTTACTTTGGTTCCGGGTGTCCTTCCTCTACTGCTATTAGAAGAGAAAAATAAAAGATTTCTACATTAATCACATGACAGGTGAACAGAGAATTACAAAATTATAATAATCACAGGAGTAATTTAAATGTCTGTCTACCTCACAGACAGAAAAGTCACCGTGAATATCAACAACACCTCAAGTTACAAATTAAAGATAAACACAGGTGTACCACAAGGATCCATCCTAGGTCCTACTCTGTTTATTATTTACATTAATGATATAGTAAACTACATAAAACACTCACAAATTTTTATATATGCAGTTGACCTAATACTACTAAAACATTGTAAAAATGCAAATATAGCTAACAAGGAAATACAATTCTGGATACACGATAATAAATTACTGATTAATGAAAAAAAGCCAACTATTCTTATGATTAATTATATAAGACCATCCACACAATTAAGAAAGATATCATTTATAAATCAAGATATAATCACAGTGACATGTTTCGAAATTCATCGTCAGACTATAAAAAATAATAAATATAAAACGGAAAAACACATAGGCTTATAACAGCCGCACAAAACAGAACATCGTAAGTAATAAACAATCATTTACATAATAATTAATTAATGCAAGTTATAATCTAATACTCCTTTGATAGATAGTTCATTATTATAACAATTGGTGGTTTTAATAATGATTGACTCGTAGAATTTCCGCAAATAATCGTCCTTTTGTTGGCCATAAACAATTGGCTTGTTTGTCATAGGCCTGTGTCCGGTGTCTCTTTGATGCCTTGCAGTTAGATATTTGAAATCTCTATTTTGAATAGCAGTATCGTGCTCATTCATTCGAACACTGGTCCGTCTTCCTGTTTCTCCTACGTATTGACAGTTAGGGCCTCCATTTTCACATTTTATTCCATAGATTGTGTAGAATTTGGTCTTATATAATTAATCATATTAGTACACTATGAATAAATATTCTTATGATACATACAAAAAACAGAAAACCCAATTATCAGCCGAATGTGCACTTTCATACACATGATTGTTTACACGATAGGGCAACTAATTGTAACAACTGTCCAAAAATAATAACTGTAAAAACCCTAAAATATCTGGGTATTACAATAAACAATACACTCACCTGGGACCTACAAATCAAAGAAAATTTATAAAAAATTAAGTACAATGACGTTTATCTTTTATCATGCAAGAAATATATTACCAATTAAATATAAAATGATTTTGTATTATGCATTCTTCGACTCCTATCTAAATTATGCAAATACCATCTGGACAAGGACATTAAACAAGAATCTCAAACTCCTAAACGGTCAACAAAAAAAGATTCTAAAATTAATTTTTAGTAACAAAAAACATAATAATAACCATAAAAACAAACATTTATTGGAAAAATACAAAATACTCACGCCTTATCAAAAAGCCCAATATAATTTAATAGTAAAGAATTACTATAGCTTGATTTACAAATGGAAAAATATCAGAAAAAATGATTATCAGTTAAGAGATCACAATACAATAAAATTAGAATATCCAAAAATTAACAATAATTATGGAAAAATGCATTATTTACATATTTTGGAAAAAACCATCAACAAGATTGGCATTAACAAAATTAGATCGGCATTAACAAAAATTTCCGAACTAAAAAAATTCTTAATAAAATGGTTTATTAACAATAGTGAAAAAATTTGAAAGAAAAAAAAATCAATTTTCATAAATAGGCATCCTTAAAAATTTCTAATGCTATACTGACTGCACCACAGAAAGTAGGAATTTTAATGTAAATTTCTTAGATAAGAATAAACAAATATATCTATATGAATTTTTTATTTATTTAATTCAAATTAAAGAAATCTATTTTACATATACTGTACAACCGTTTCTACACATTTTGTAGATCCTTCGTACAAACTTTGTGCATTCTTTGATATATCTTTGTACCTCATGTAATCTATAACTCACTTTATAATTTATAAGTATTTGGATGTATGTGTATGTATGTGTATGTGTGTGTATATATATATATATATATATATATATATATATATATATATATGTAGATGTATATGTACGTATGTGTGGATGTATGTATATGTGTAAATTTATATGTATGTGTATATGTATATATATATGTGTGTGTGTGTATGTATATGTGTATGTATATGTTTGTGTATGAGTGTGTGTACGTATGTATATATACGTATACTATTATTATATCTGAACTACTGTATATATGCATATATCATCTCTATTTATACAATCTTTTTTAATAATATTACTATTATTTTGTTAGTTTGTTTTGTTTCATTCATATAGATTTAAGTATATCTAATAAAAATAACTGTAGCACCTGTTGATAGGAGTCTTGAGCTCCTAACGGGACTCTAATGTAATTCAAATGTAGATTTAAATAAATAAAAAAATAGACTGATAATCAGTTTACAATTTGTTCAAAACAGTTTGGTGTCATATGAAAAGCATTGATTTCATGATTGATAAACATAAATAAAATTTATAATTGTTGTAAAAAAATGAACTATATTACAACAGATTTACATATATCATTAAAAAATTAACTAATTAACTATATTACAGCAGATTTTTCCCATTAATCAAAATAAAAGTAAATAAAAAAACGTAATAATTTAAATAGAAGCGAAATTGATAAAGAAATGATTCTTTACATAAAAAAATAAATCACATACTGAACCGGTTCCTTACAGAAAAACAACTTTGAATTTAAGAAACAACTATTTCAGAATGAAATAAATTGATTTAAACTAGAATTGTTTTTCGCGAGCAGTTTCAAATGGTCAATTTTAATCCGTTAATCTTCAGATTAAATAAAAAAAATCCATCTTGCATTCATTACAAATTCAAAATACACGCAACACATGTCTACGTTTTCCCGCCATTTTCTGTAGGCGTTATTCTGGCAGCCATTTTCTTAACGGCTACAGTTATGCTTTTATGCTTTTATTATGTCTAAATCACAGAATATAATTTAATTTTTTACCATTAAAAAATTCACATACCGATCGGTAACAATAGTTTTCTTTGAAATTAAGAAACTAATATTAATATTATTATTTTCCGCGAGTAGTTTCAAATTGTCAATTTTAATCCGACCAAATAAAAAAAATCTATCTTGTGACCAAAACACATGCCTAAACATTACAGTTATGGTTTTCCTTCCTAATGGTTGAACGCTAGCCAATTTTAAACGTGTCTGTAAGGATTCCCAAGCAGAAATAGTGAATCGTGAATAAATAAATTAGGTCTATTCAGATTTAAAAATAGAATTCAACTTGAATTTTAAATTTGCGATGATCCAGTAATTTTAATTGTGAAAAACAAGAATATTCAGTTGTTTGATTTAACGGCACACAATTGAGATATTGTAACAATGCTCACGGCAATGCGCGAGTGAACAGTATATATGTAATATATATTATCTGTGTGCATTATTGTAAGACACATGCGTGTGCATTGTTATAAGATATAAAGATATGCATTGTTATATATTATATATGTGTACATTGTTATAAAATATATTTTGTATGTGTGCATTGTTTTAAGATATGTATGCGTGCATTGTTATAAGATATAATATGTATGTGTGCATTGTCATATAATATATTATGTATGTTTGCATTGTTATAAGATATATTTTATAAGTGTGCATTATTGTAAGATATATTATATAAGTGTGCTTTATTGTAAGATATATATGTGTGCATTGTTGTAAGATACATACGCGTGCATTGTGATAAGATACTTTATGTAGTATGCATTCTTGTATGATATAAGATATTGCATTGTATGATATAAGATATATTATGTACATCTGCATTTTTAAATGATATGTACGTGACCATGCATTGTTATAGAATATATAATGTAGTGTGCATTGTTATAAGATATATTATATATGTCTGCATTGTTGTAAGATATATTATATATGTCTGCATTGTTGTAAGATATATAGATGTGCAATGTTATATGATATATTATGTATGTCTGCATTGTTATAAGATATATATGTGTGCATTGGTGTAAGATACATAGGTGTGCATTGTTTTTATTATATATACATTAGCATTGTTATATAATATATTATATATGTGTGCATTGTTGTAAGATGTATATGCATGCATTGTTATAAGATACATAGATAATGTTCATAGATACATAGACAGTGTTCATAGATAAGATATATATGTGAGCATTGTAATAAGATTCATAGATGTGCATTGTTATATGATATATTATATATGTGTGCATTGTTATAAGACATATTATATACGTGTGCATTATTGTAAGAAACATATGTGTGCATTGTTC
>JAFIDM010082723.1:256613-300806 GCA_023159025.1 Thereuonema tuberculata | reverse complement strand
TTGCCGATTTCGTCTTCTATCAACCACATGGACTTCTTATTCTTATTGTTCATTACCACTTCCTAGTAATCCTAATTTAAAATGAATGAGATATCTGAAATTTGTTTGTCTTTCATTTATTTATTCTCTATAATTTCAGTAATCGAACAGAAAGTACGTTTTTGAATTATTTTCAGTTACATTTTATATGAAAACAAATAACATTAAATTCGGGAAATCAAAATATTCCCAGAAAAGCTGTAATGGTCCTTTCTAAAACTTTCAAAAACTTAAATAATATTTTTTTTTTACTGATGATATCTTCAGTTCGATCTCAGAAAATAGTGAGAAATTAGAAGGTACATTGTGGTTTATGATCTTTACTTAATAATTCCAATTATTAACTATTTCTCTTTTATATAATAATGCTAAGAATAAATAAACTTATTTCAATCATTTTTACAATAACAACTTATTCGAATAAAGTTAACTTTAAAATTTAATAATAATTTAAATTTTATATTTCATAATTAGAAATTTATTTGTCTGTATTCTAATTATTCGAACCTCTGTTCAGTTTAATTAACAGAAAATACACTGACCTTTTCATTTTTAATCTTCAATTTATTGATAGCATCTTCAGATTACGTATTGAATTTTAAGAATTTTAGAATATAAATGCTTTATCTTGACATTCAAACACTTTATTCAACACATTATTATATAGTTCTCGTATTACTGACTTGTCTAATCTACATTTTGATCCCAAAATGGATAAAATACATTTACAACAGTTTTGTGAATATTATCACATCTTTATATCATCTTGTTTCCACTCCTCCTTTTATCAAAGCATCACAGTAACAAGCCTTTTGATATCTTTTGATATCAAAGGATTTTGTAATTTGAATGTTTTCATTTGTTCTGAGAATTCATTGATTCATCATTGCAATTTTTATCTTTGTCGGACATCTTGATGTAATGGATGTTTATAGCCTTGTAATCAACATCTGCTTCTCATGATTTAAATAGATGTCGTCAGTCTATGGATTCTATAGACTAGACCTCATCACAATTCAAAATAATGCCACTCCAGTATTTTAAATGGAGTTTTATGCTAACATTCCTAAAGGTATTCCAATTTCTAATTAAAGTTTGTGTTTTAAATACTGAAATGAAAACTAGATGTATCTGTTCGATTTTATAAGGTAATCTACTATTTCGCTGGCTTTATCCGAAAGCCAGAATTTTTTTTTTCGGTTAGGGCTCCTTACTAGAAAAACTGTCGTGTTTAGTTCGGTCATAGTAAGAATAACATCAACTCTCTGTTTTCCCGTGGATATCGTAATATGCGACAATTTTACATTAATACGACTTCTTTTGATTTCAACCGAGAGATTTTTCTCGGTTTAAATTTTGGTAGGGAGTTCAGTCCCTCAAGTCCTCTCCTTGTCTACGTGTCTGATTCTATGTAAAAAGCTAATGCCTCAATTCAGCCCAAAATAGAAACTCAATAATGCTGAACTAATTTTTCTAGTAACTTTTGGAAGTATATCGATTGTTTTGTTGTTCTAGTAATTTAGCCATATTTCTGTAGAATTTAATTAATTTCAGTCTTTTATTAAGTTGGGAGTGTAATTTATCAACTAAATTGTCTTCTTATGTCATATAGATCTATACAACCATAATTCAGAAATTCCATTTACTTCTCATTTTAATTTGATCTTCCAAATAAAAATGAAATTTACTGTATAGATTTGAAAGTGACTGACACTTAGAACCAAGACGGAAGCATCCTATAATGTTGTGGCTGTTACTAATGCATTATATTATGGTATCACAAAAAAAAGAAAGAAAGATGACAAAGAATAATGAAGATATGAATGACTCGTTTTTAGTTGTTTTAATTTTTGGTTTTAACACGATTAATTGTTTTTTGTTTTCTTCATTTCATCGAAGCTACAGGAAAACAATGGATGTATGGGCAAAGATAAGAAAGAAGAAAGACAATGAACATCGATTGTTTATTTATTTATTTATTTTCTTTATTGCTTTATTTTGGATTTGAGCGTAATTTTATTATTCATTTCATTTTATTTTATACATTTATTTATTTATTTATTAATGATTTATTTTTTTTTCTTTTGGTTTCAAGATTATGTTTATATGTTTTATAGCCTTGCCGTGGTTCATAGGCGTACATGTAAGGGGAAGATTAGGAGAGAGAAAATTCACGCAATAAATTGTTTGAAAATTTGGTGCTGGTCTCAAATTTACCTCTGTTAAGGAGTTAACAAATAGGGTGAATATGGCGGTGTTAGGTTGTGAAGCCGGGGTTAATGGGACTGTTTTGGAAACAAAGACGGAGGGGCGGGTGACGGCATGCAGTCTGGCCACGGCAGAGGTGTGGTAGAAGAGGGATGAATGATGGCTAGCTTGAGAATTCAACTCAGCGCTCTTCCCTCAGCGCTGGCCAATATAAGAGTCAATAAAACAAACTTACAGGTATCAATAAGTAAATTATAAAACAAATAATACGGGAAAACTAGTTTAGAATACAAAGAGATTTAATAAGGAATAAAATATACATTTACAAGTAGGTGAGTAAAATGAGGATATACAATACTCTGGGGTTCCGAAAGAAATAAACAGTACACATATAAATATCCAACACAAATAACAAAGCACTGGATGCCGGACTAGTCGTCACGGGATAGAAACCAAGTTATTGAACCCAACTGTTTCTGTCCGAGACAAGTTCAGTCCATACAAGTTCTCGGGGGCGGTGATGTGGGTAGGAGCCCAGTCCACACTCTTGGTCAGTCTAGGTGCAGTCTCCGGCCGAGCACAGGTAGGCTAGGCGGGACAAGATCCTCGGCGATGCACTTTCAGCAGCGCACTTTCAGAAACGCACTTTCACTTCACAAATACGAGGATTTGAAGAATGCTCAGTCGGCGGAACGAGTCTTCCGAAATCCGAAGTATTGCCTCTCATTTCACGACGGGGAAGAACTCGCAGAACGTACTAGATGCAACAAGATCCTTGGTGCTGCGAATTATTACTGAGCCTTGCTTTCTTGGCAAACCTCAGCTGGTTCCTTTTAAAGATGGGCCAAGCAGCCCTCGCTAGGCACAGAACCTACCTTCTTTGATGGGAGCAAGCATTCGAAGGGCAGCAAATGACAAGTCGCCTGCCCTTCTCGGATGCTCTCTTAACACTGTGTATTTCACTAATCTCCTACATGCACTGTCTTCCCTGTAGTGACGTCATCCAATGCAGAAGGCGCCGGCTAATCTACAAGCTCACCTGCCGACAGGCTGAGAGACAGGACGAACAAAAGAAAGATGGCAAAAGTAAAATGAGCGAAAGCTGGGACCCAATTAAAAGCGGAGCCTAGATGGGAAAGGCATCTAAAAGCGATCTGTTAGAAGAAACAAAGGGGTTGAAAGAAACAAATGCCAGAAAAAATGACGAAGATAAAAAATATCAAAGAAAACAATACAAAACCGCACAATAACTAAACAACAACAAAAACCAAAAATCAATGAGCTTATTTTGGATATTTTTGTTGGGATATTTTTGGATATTTTTGTTTGGATATTTTTGTTCCCAGCAAAATATCCAAAATAAGCTCAGTGATTTTTGTTTTTTGTTGTTGTTTAGTTATTGTGCGGTTTTGTATTGTTTTCTTTGAAGTTTTAACTTGGTCCGCACGTTAATTTTGATTTAAGATAGAAAATAGTTATGAAGACTTTCTTATAAAGAATTAAGTAAATAAAAGGTAGAAAATGGAGGTAGATGTAGCGAACCTTGGATTCTTACAATTCTTACATTGATGTTTTTGTTTTATCCAAGCCACAAAAGGTAATCGAACCATAGATGAACTGAAGTTATTAGCAAGTTACTGATGGCACCTCTTTGGTGACCGAAAATGGATTTACGCGAGGCATCCCACAACTGTAATGTAGAACTTCCTCCGATGATTGATTGGTGATGACGCGGGACCACAACCCCAGTCAATTCGATTATTTAATGTTAAAAATTTCAATGATATCATAATCCGATTAAGAGAGCTGGAAGACAGTGTGAATAGAGATATGATGTTAACATTAGGAAATAGAGACAGTATGTCAATAAAGAAAAGTAGAATGTTTACAATGAAAAATAGAAATAGGATGTTAACAATGCAAATTAGAAATAGGATGTTAACCATGAAAAATAGAAGTAGGATATATATATATAACAATATATATGATAGAGATAGAATATCGACAAAGAAAAGTAAACATAGAAAGTTAAAAATGAAAAGTATCATAGGATCTTAATAATTTAAAGTTGAATAGTGTTGCCTCTGAAACATAATGCAATATTTTGAAATGTAGAAGTACTTAAAAATATTTCTCTTTATTTTAAAGACCATATTAGGATAAAACAGAATGTTTCGACCTGCGTAAAACTGCCTGCTCATTACGGGGCGCAGTATTTTTCATGTTTAATTGTTTATCAGACGTAGAACCAATCCTCTTTCTCGCTTTTATCTTGTGGCCAATCTTTGACCCATGACGCCTCCTTCTGCTAATATTTATTTCCTTTATAATTCTTTGCTTTCTTTGCTATCTTTGTTTGACAGTTATTTAGCTGAATTTGACCTTCAAATTTCCGCAGTTCGAAACGTACTGTTTAATGATGGTATGTTGTTTGTCAGTTTTTAAATGTGTGCGATATTTTTTACTTGTTAATACGGTTTTTGATAAAAATTCATTTGAGACGTTAAATTTGAATTTATCATTGAATACCAAATTCTTCAATAATCTTCTTCCTTTCCATCTCAAGATTGTTAGACAAAAATAAAGGCTTCCACTCATCACGCTAGTAGGCCTATTAAAAAAGATTTATTAAAATACTGAAAGCAGCAAATTTTCGAGAAGCGTATTTCTTCCCTTTATCAAGCCAGAATACAATGATTAGAATAAAATTAACAAACAAAAAACGGGAAGATGAACATAACAAAGTTTAAAGGCATGAAATGCCAACAAATACAATGGTTTTTTACAAAGGTATGCCAACTCAAATATATATCTAACTGTCTAACGATCAATTCACATCTTCTATAAAAGTAAAACAAAAACCATCTTTATCTCCAATATTTCGTTCTTGTCACCCAAGAACTTTATTAAGACTCCGTAACTCATAAAAATATACAAATATAAACAAAAGAAATAGATGCAAAGAAAAGAAATTTTTTTTTTCTCATACAAGTCAAAACCATAAACAATTAACGAACGTGATACTCCTCAAAACAAATGAGAAACAATCAAATGTTAACATAAAATACAAGTAAAAATTAATGAGAAAACAATAAAATGTAACGCTCATTATGTATTCATCAAACAAATTAACAAAAACATAATAAATAATCAATCATTCAATTAACTGACTTACTACCATTTCAGTAATTTCTTCAATCTTAAATCATCTTTCGCAATGGTTCGCCATGATTCAGACACCCCTCTTCTTTCATTTTTAAACGCTCTAGCGTGTTTTTGTATCCTTTCTTGTAACATCCTTCCAGTACTTCCTATATAAAATTCAGAACAGTCTCTACCTGTCAAAATATATATACCATCCCCATTTTATGTAACACATCTCTATCGATAATCTTCTTCTTCTTAAACAATTTTCCACTTCTGTAATAAACAATTTTAATATCATTCTCTTTACAAACATTCTTAAGGCATTTATTCAATTTAATTCCTGTAGGAAACTCGACAAATTGATAACTCAATTTTTTCCACATCTGTTATTTAGATCTGTTATTAAAAAAAATCTGTTAAAAACAGACAAAATAAAACCCTCTGGATACTCATTAAGTAATAGTTTTTTCTTTAATACTTGGACTTTACTATTCCATAAATTCTTGTCTTCAGTGATTCAGTAATTCTTTTTAAATTGTTATAAATAATTGCTTGTTTAGTAGATAAATTATGGTTTGATTTGAAATTTAACATATGACAACTCTTTTACTTCTTGTTATAATGTCCATAAGGTAAATTATTACTCTCATTCTTAACTAAAACATCTAAGAATGGTACCTGGCCTTTATCTTCTTTCACAAAAGTAAATTTTAAATCTTCGTGATAATTATTAATTTAATAATAATACTATAAAGAATGAACACACATTAATTTCATTGGATGTCATTAATTTGAATGGATCTCTAGAACTCACATTAATAAAAGAAGCCATAACCAAGTTAATTGACCAACAGGCTCTCATTGAGCATCACCATATTGACATCAGTAATTTCATTGAACTCGTTGATCTACTCTTAAATAATCAATATTTTCAATACCAAAATCAAATATGCAAGCTTAAAAAAGGCGTATTCATGGGCATGGCAGCATCTGCTCTTATGGCTGACTATGTAATGAAATACATCGAAAAACAATATCTTGAAATACCTATATCACAGATATGCTGATGATATTTTTGCATTGGTAAACAAACACGCCATTGGCGATATCTTGAAAACCGTAAATGGTATGCACTCCGCTATTCAATTTGAAATAGAAAAAGAAGAAAATTGGACATTACCTTTTCTTGATTGTCTAATCATTAGAAGCAATAATAAATTGCAATTCGCGGTATACAGAAAACCAACCCATGCAAATAAAATAACAGACTATTACTCCATATCATATCAAGGGTAATATCCTTTTCAATAACATTAATAGGGCATTTAAAATGTCATCCACTAAGGAATTACTCAATAAAGAAACTGAACACCTTTATCAAACCTTCATTTTCTTTAATTATCCTACCAGTTTTATTTCTAATTATTACAAAAAAGCTAAATATCAAAAAACCACAATCTCTAGAGAAACCCAACTAACACATAATTATGCGGTCATACCATATGTACGTAACCTTAATCATAGTCTAAAACAACTGCTCAGGAAATACAACATTCGAATTATAAACAAAGCTAACAATAAACTGGTTTACCGCGCATCCAACAATAAAAAAGACATCTTGAATAAAAAAATGTGGTTTACGGCATTCCATGCCTCAATTGCAATAAAAAATATATTGGTTATACAACACAATCATTAAATAAAAGACAGAAACAACACTTAACCAATTACAACAATAAAGACCATTTTAAATCAATTCTATATCAGCATAAGCAAAAAACTAGCCACACCCCCGACTTTGAACACATTCAGGTAATAGACCAAGCCACAACTGTCTTCTCCCTTACCTTACGTGAGTCTTGGTATATCGCCAATTCTCCCACAATCAATACTGAACTGTCCAATCACGTCATCAGAAGCTATTTAAACACAACCCATCCAAACCAACACACAGTTGAAAACAATCTACATGCAGATTGAGACGTCCTGTACATATGTTTTTAAATGATGACAATTACCTTTGGTAATTTTAGACTTTTTAAATTTTTATTGGGATTTTCACCAGAATAATTATTAATATATTTAAAGAACCTTGAGAGTTGCCTATCCGTCACTTCCCTTATGATGAAAATATCATCTACATATCTCAAGTATTTAAATCTTGCCTCATGCCATTTTAATGTAGTTTTTCTCCACCCAATTTAAATATATATTACAAATGGTATCCGGTATCGGACTACCCATAGGAAAGCCTTTTTTTTCACAATTTATCTTCATACTTAAAGTACTTATTTTCATATATTAGCTTTATCAATTTCATGAAATAATCTCTATCCATATTAAAAGATTTCAATGCCTGTTTTAAAGAATTTATTACTGGCCTAAACGGATAATTATCGTTACGAACTTTAACTTTTGGATCAAAAGTAGGTTTTCTGTTCATATATCTAATCATTTCTTTATACTGAAAAAAAATTATCATCTTGCTTCTTTTCTTATACTGAATTTCGAACTTAATTTTTTTGTACAACTTATAGATAGGATCTTCTTCTATCCTCAAAAAATCATCTGATTCTAACATAACTAATGATTTTTTTCTCATACACTTCAGTATCTAAAGTAATAATCATGTTTACTTTATCAGCTTTATTTATCACAATGGATTCATCATTTAACAAACTACGAATACAATTTATTTCTCTGATAGAAATATATGGCATAACTCTGTTATTAAACTCTAAATCATTAAGTGCTTGAATCATCGTTTCTTTCTTATTTTTAAATAAGTATATCTTCTTTTCCCCCTCTGAAATAAATTTAGTGTCATTAAAACCTAACATTAAAGTCCAACCCTTTGTTCAATGCAATAACTTCATTTTTTTTAAGAATTCTTTTACTAATATTAACTATATACTCTGAATGTTTACAAATATTCTCAAATTTTAGATCTCTCTCGTCTTGTAATGTTGAAAGGGAATCATTCAACATTAATATTGGTTTTAGATACAAAAATAAAATTAAAAATTTACTTTGCAAAAAAATTCATCATCATGAAAATCAGAATGAAATGGGTTTAGTAAATAAAATTGATTGTAAATCTTGCGGTAACTTCTACATAGGGGAGACCCAAAGGACCCTAGTAGAACGGGTTTCTGAACAAGGAAGAGCCCTAAAAAATAAAAATTTTTGTCTAACAATCTTGAGATGGAAAGGAAGAAGATTATTGAAGAATTTGGTATCTTAGCATATAGGGGAATTATTAAACATCAAAGAATAACAAGCTAACTCGTTAAATGGGAGGAACATCATCGGTTTTTAAAGACATGCGTTTTGGAAAATTGGATTCCAAAACGATTGAAGATAAAGAACCCAATCTTGGTTAAAACAGAACGCACTGACCAAATCCGAAAAGACGCAGAATTAAGATTGGTTAAAGACCAACTAAAAGATACGTCTCTCTATATCAATAACTTATTACAACAAGAAAGTCTAAACAAGAATGAGTATAATTCTGTCTCTAAACCTTATTTTTTCAATATTATGAATTGAAACCATGGAAGATATTTGAACATTAAAAGAACTAACAGAAAAAGGAAATTGCAGAAGTTAAAATTTAGATCCAAGAAAGAACATCATTCTGATTACTTAGTAAATCTTAGTAAAAGAAAATAGAACAAAAAAGAAGTTGCTTTATTAAATAAAGATCTTGACTTTGTGTTTGACCAAAAAAAAACTTGAATTAAAATCTTGAACTTCAGTTGAAGTCGAGATTTTTGTCTTCTAATTGAATAATTTCTTAAGATATCATGTTCACTTTTGAGGGATCTTTACTCAGTAATTCATTAAAGGTACATTGTGGTAACAGTAATTTCTACTTATTTCTGATTTTATTTTCATTCGGCATAGTTTTTTTTTATTTGTTCTCGTTTTCCCTACCATCTGAAAACCATTTTCAGCCCACATTTTGCCTTGTTTTCAGGTATTGAACTGTATTATTCATCATGTATCAGACATTCTTGTTAGTAAGGATATATCGAATTGTGTTCCATTCATAAATTCATACTATAAGTAAGTTTGAATTTATGAATGGACACCCATTTCGAAGTAATAATAATTACTTATGTATCGTTTCAGATGTTGAATACAGGGTAATTCTGTAAGCACTTTTCTAGGACACTTATGTTTTTGGGTTTTTCTTTGTTGTAATTTCTTTTGCACAATTAGTTTTATTACAAGCCTTATCATGGCTTATCAATATTTCTAATTCTATTTATATTTTATGTAAAATCAAGTAGCTCTTAGGTGTCTTTAAAGTCATTCGACACCATTGCCAGAATGCATTGTAATAGCTGTCATATCAGCTTGCATTTAAAACAAAAACTTATCAAAATTGGTGAATTTTGAGTAGTCAGTGTAACAATAAAGATGGAAGAAAATAATCAATCCAAGACCGTATGTTTATTTAATTACAAGTCATAAATTGTGACAGCTTGGCAGGGAAGTTCTGATTCATCCACCGTATTCACCAGACATTACACCTTCGGATTTCCATTGATTTTGGTCTTCACAAACTTTTCTTAATGGAAAAAATTCAATTCCTGCCAAGACAAAAAAGACATCTGGAATATTAAAAAATGCCTACCATAAAAATAAGCACGGATAATTAAAAAGGATAAAAGTCCACAACGTTTCCGACCCTCAAATGATTACGGTTCATTTCCAAGTAATTATCTTTGCTTATAGATGGTAGGCATTTTTTAATATTTTATTAATAGCACGTAATTTTTATTAACATCTGGAATAGTTCTTTGCTAAAAAAGATAACATGTTTTGGGAAGAAATTTTTGAATTGAAGTTGCCTGAACGATGGGAGAAAGTAGTAGAACAAATCGTTGAATATGTTGTTCCATAAAATTATTAGTGAAAATGAAAAGTGGATCGTTTATTTTTACTTACAAACCGAACGAACTTATTGGCCAACCCAATATTTATCAGAATAATCTACATTTAGTGTATGTATTCATTTATTTCCAAGATTACTTCTCATTCTAACTGTGATCATTCTAAGTTTTTCTTAATTGTTATTAGTTCTATTTGATTGAAGAGAAGGGCTCTAAGACATTTTTCATGAGCCATCTTGCCTGTGGCGCCAGAGAGTTGTCCTGTGTGGAGCTGATTCAACGTTTTCGGGATAGTGGATACGGAAATTAAGAATATCTATTTTTCGAAATTTGGTGAAAGTTAGTCCACATATTTCCAAGAAATTATAGGGGAGACCGGGACTAGTTGGCATAGATTTTGGTTTTTGATTTTTCTTTTTTTGTGTGCAATACTTAGAGAGATTCTGGTGAATGCGGCGGATAGCTTATCTTTTTGACTACAAAATTATGTAGGACCCATTAATTAAATCCGTGTTTAGGTAACCCCAAAAACACTTTTCCTAAAAGCTTGCAACTATGCCAACTAACCCCATGTTAGTAACCCCAGGGCTAGTTGGCATATCCCTAGGGGCGAGTTGGCTTAACGTGCTATGGATAGGGATACTTGAGCAGAACACAGCAATTTTCGAGAAAAACATTTTATTTTATCAAAAATTTTATTTTGATAATACTTGAACAAAAAAAACCAACTGTATGACAAATTAAATTAAATGTATGAACAAACAATGAATTCTTAGCTACCTATAGTTATTGTTTGATATCAAACACAAATGTAGAAATTATTTGAACAGATGGGTTCAATTTTCGCAGAATTTTAGTTTGGTAGTACCAAATTTAGTCTTCCTCGTCTGTCCATCTCCAGTTTTTCCCCTTTTTTACCATTTGTCATAGCTATGCCAACTGACCCCTACCTAACTATGCCAACTAGCCCCACAGGGATTTCCAAAACAAAAATGGATACCGCACAATCCCAAACATCAGAAACAAAAGATTATGATACATGCATGCAACCACAGTTATCCACTCTTTCGAGAACCGCTATCAGCAGTACCTTAATTCGATCTACATGTTCACCAGAACAAAAAAAAAATCACGATGAAAAAATTTACTCACCAGTCAGAAAAACGATGAAACAGGGGTCACTTCCTTCGTGACGCTTCCAAGTAAACTAAAGTCACAGTGGATGATGCACCTTTACATACACTTCCCCCTACCAAGATGTCAGTGCTCTAGCTACACGGTGGCAGGAAATAGAAGCTGTGTGCCAACTAGCCTCTTATGCCAACTGACCCCGGTCTCCCCTACTTTTTTACGAAACTTCTTTTCGCGAAACTTTCTTTTTTTTCGAAAATTAAAATTTAGTAAATAACAACGAATTCAAATGCAGTATTTGTCTTAATCAATATTATTAGTTTATTAATTACTGGTCTCAAAGTGTTTTGATATCCTTAAAGATCTTTTGAAACAGTTAACGCTTCAAGGAAGAATGCATAGAAGGCATTTTAAGGATGCGACTTACTTGCAGATATAAATGTATTTCGCACAAAGGTAGATAGTATTTGTTAGTTGCACATTTTTCGGAGTAATTACTGAGGCGTAACAAATGAAATTATGTAATATATTGCATTGTTGCAAGTCGTACATAATGAAGTTAAAAAAATATTAAAAATTCTTCTGTTCTTAAACAAATTAAAATTCTTCACCAATATTGAATTTTCAAAATATAAAACAATGAGAATAATTTTTCTGCACGTTAAATTTCTGTATTAAATTTTTCATTCTAAAATATCATACAATTGTATTTCGTTTTCTTCGCTGGGGAAAAATGAGTACATTATCATATAAAGAAGGATTATTGATTATAAGGATTCAACTCAAATTCAGTCACATTTTGCGTTGATCACTGAGTGCCCTCCTTACTGTCAGGTATTGGGTGAAGACAAAATTTATGCCAACGACGCTGTTTGTAACGACCCCATAGGAAGAAGGTATCAGGATACCTACATTACGTGTGTACGTGTAACGTTCTCTGCAGCCCAACCTGGGAGTCTGATGTCACCTGTTAAACATTCATGACGGGAAAATTTCATTTTCGTCTCAGACCACTTCGGGTTTTCTTAGCCATTCACTGTGTCAGCAAAATAATGGAAATTGGATGAAACTGGTGTCTAACTATATTAATTTCACTTCGCTCAGACCGAATCAGATACCGTCACCCAAATATGATCACTTTCAGTTCAAAATGAACACTGTCCACTCTGCCACAGACCTGAAAATCTGTAAAATCAAGATCTAGGGATACCAATGAACTCAGTGCCACCATTACTTGAAGATTTTACTTGATAGTTAAGTGAGTTGGATAAATGTATTTTGCGCACCAGCCAATAGAAATATCACTTTAAATATGCAAATATATATCATTAAATTGCGAATTGTACAGGTTGTCTTGCTACTGTGTTTACTACAAACTATAGACTTATTTCTTTTCAGAGAAATGGAAAATAAGAATAGTAGTAAGAAAGAAAAATTAATGAGATTGTCTTGGAAATATTTATTTTTATACCTTCAGATTACCATTCATTGAAGATCACAGCATCCGTCAATGTAATAACATACGTTAAATTCATAGACTCCATGTCCCAAGCAGCAATGCAGGAGCCTTGGGATTGCTAATGTCCTGATAAATGTACTGATGTCATTTACATTCCAGAAATGGAAATACAGTACACAGAATCAAAAGTTGCGTAAGTAGAATTGCAATTGGAAACTAAAGCATTACCAGCTGTTACTGGGCATTTCTGGTACATATGGATATTGCTATTTATAGATTCTGGTGGCAGTTTGGGTTTTTATCTTGGAATAAGTTTTAAGACTTTCTTTGAAATAATTGAGTTTGTAGCTTTTCAGGGTCTACAGACGATAAGTAAACTTACATTAATTATTTTCTATAAATTCCACTTTCGAAGAAAAGTCAAATCTACTTAAAGGTTCCGACTCAAGGAATTCAGGCGACTGCAAACCTTCTATTAATTTTATATATTTCTTTTACCAATGCACCGAAAATTCTGAAAATTTAAATATGATCTTGTATAAGTGAAAAGTGAAAAAAATAACATTTAATTTCTGAAACTATACTATAATAGATATCTAATAGGCCTACAATTTTTCTTGGAATATTTTCATTAATTCTTTTGACATAAATACGACTGACAGTAATTCAAAAAATATTTTATTAATGAAAGGAACAGAAATAAATAAATGAAAGTGAAATAAATTCATTTTACATTCATTCATCATAAATTAGGTTATTAAGAAGTGGCATTCATATATAGCGGAATAAGCTTTTCTAGGAAAAAGCATAAAAGAAAATGAAATTAATCATCTAATTCATTTTCTTTCATTTTATTAAAAATAAAAATATGAAGTCAATAGTTCACTTAAATTTCTGTGTTGCAGTTTTGTGGATTTTATATTGTACAAACAAGACCATTTTCCTTGGCTTCGTACACTCCAATTTAATAAGTAAGGTGGAATTCAATTAACTTTTTTTGTAGAAGTTAGTAATTCTTTTGACATAAAATACGACTGACAGTAATTCAAAAAATAATTTTTTAATGAAAGGAACAGAAATAAATAAATGAAAGTGAAATAAATTCATTTTACATTCCTTCATTATAAATTAGGTTATTAAGAAGTGACATTCATATATAGCGGAATAAGCTTTACTAGGAAACAGCATAAACGAAAATGAAATTAATCATCTAATTTAATTTTCTTTAATGCTGTTTTCAATCTATATAATTTCAAAATATAAAATAGAAGCATACAAAATTCATAAAGCATTTTTATTAAGCATTAATTATTAAAAGTTAATTTCGGTACATGTTTGATAACAAAATTAAAATTGGATTTCAAATAACTTTTAATCATTACATATTTATGTTTATGGTTCTTGTTTGTTGGTTTCATTTGGCTGACATTGATTGATGATTCTTCGCTGTGTTTGCGGTTAGGTAAAATGTTAACTGATCTCTGATTAGATATTCTTAACCTTTCTTGAATCTAAAATTTTTAAATGCCGAATCTTTCGAAAAGAACAGAGTCTTCTTTGTTGTTTCCTTTGTGTGAATTATCATCTATTCCATCATCTACTTTTGGAATCCATTTCAAAGAATGTATTTTCTAGTTTATTATCTTTATTCTTCTTTCCGCTTTTTGGTTGTTAAAATCAGAAATTTATATAATTGCTTTTTGGCTCAATTACATGGATCGAAAATATAGTTCGAAATACTAACTGGAATATTTAAAAATTGAAAAATATCTATCAAGAATGGGTCATATTCATTTTAGGTAGGACTTAAGTTTAATTTGAAGTTGATTATTGTGTAAGTAGAATCAATTTACGTTGTTCAATTTATGTTGCTCTTATTTTTTTTTTGTCTCGCACGGTAGATTAAAGGACAAGTTTTAGACCTATTCTTTGAAGTCGTATGGATGACATGCTTTCTAATCAAAGAGGTTCAGTTTTGGCATCTCGCCGACCTTCCGAACACACAACCCAAGACATATATCACGTATAACAATGAAACCAAAAAAGAAGAGAAGACTGAAGAACAAAAAAGTATTTGCGAGATCGTAAGTTTCACAAGAGTGATTGTTTTTTTAGCAATAAGAAAAGTTAAAAAAAAGTTCAATAACAACACAGTAAATGAAATTAGTTTCTGAAAAACAAATTGTAAAAAAAAATATTTACAATTCGGTATTATTATTAAAATGTAAAATTTACAATGGATAACTAAACGAAAATCAAATCCATCTTACAAAGAAACCTCTCGAACCTTACTATTACAGATTTTAATGAAACTTTGCAGAATGAATCATTAGATTGTGTTTATAAAATGAAATAAATCTTAGATGCGGAATCGAGCGCGAAGGACCAATTTTTGGAGGTCAAAAATGTTCGAATATAGATCGTTTTACCTCTCAAGCACCAGATGGCGCTAATGATTTGCTGCTAACATCTATACGTAGTAGTTTCCTATATATTTTAATAGCTAAGTTAAGTGGCGCCATCTACTGTTGAGTGGTTATATAAACTTATTCAAAGTCTTTATTTTGTTTTAAATTTAAAGTTTCCAAATTCGGAAAGATTCTTAAACGTAAATTAGAAAGAATCAGATATAAGAGGAAACCTTCTACATTAGTTAGTTATGATGTATAATATTTCGATAAATCAATTTCATTTAGGCTACGACGCTGTTCAATTTCATCAGCGTCAAAAACAGATAGCGTGCGTTGAATCTAACGAATTTCAATGCATTTTTATGAATTAAAAGTACTGATGGTTTACTTCAATAAAATATTTTATGCATTGGGTCCTTTATTAAACAGTCTCCTCTATATTTGATTTGGCATTAATTTTTCTTTGGCTTAAAAATGAGAGTTGCGTAGAGGGTGTCTGAAGTAGTCAAGTACATTGAGAGTTTATAATTTCGAGAGTCAAATCCGTGGAAAGGATGTAATTTTTTTAATAAGTATTACAAAAATATTATGAATTTCTACAAAGCTTTTTATTTTTATTTGTAGTATTTATGTGTTTGTTTATTTGGCTATTTCAAATTTAAAAGTGTTTTATTGTCTTTATTTTTGCTTACATTTCTTTTTTCACAAAATTAATCCCATCAGACTATTTTTTTCCCTTTGTTTATCTTTATGTTAAGATAAAGAAAAGAAAAGAAATAAAAAAGAAATATACTATTAGGAAAAAAAAAAGAAAGAAGAAAATATGATAAAAATAATACTTATTAAAATAATAAAATGTTCCGACCGATTTGTGACTGGAAGTTGTAAGCTCTCAATGATATGCACTTGACTACAAATAGAACCTTCCTCGCACCTCTCATTTTTAAGCTATTAAAAAAAATTAATGCCAAATCAAATATAGAGGAGATTGTTTAATAAAGGACCCAATGCACAAAATATTTTATTGAAGTAAACCATCGATACTTTTAATTCATAAAAATGCATTGAAATTCGTTAGACGTTGAAATTCATCTGTTTTTGACGCTGATGAAATTGATCAGCGTCGTAGCCTAAATGAAATTGATTTATCGAAATATTATGCATCATAACTAACTAATGTAGAAGGTTTCCTCTTATATCTGATTCTTTCTAATTTACGTTTAAGAATCTTTCCGAATTTGGAAACTTTAAATTTAAAATAAAATAAAGACTTTGAATAAGTTTATATCACCACTCAACAGTAGATGGCGCCACTTAACTTAGCTATTAAAATGTATAGGAAATTACTACGTATAGATGTTAGCAACAAATCATTAGCGCCATCTAGTGTTTGAGAGGTAAAACGACCTATATTCGAACATTTTTGACCTCCAAATATTGGTCCTTTTCTCTCGATTCTTGTTTAATTCAACAGAATTATCTGTACCATTTATTTTACTTATGCTTCATTAAAATTTCACTTGATTTTAATTTAATTTTTCTTTATTAATTAACTTGATTTACCGGTATTAAAGGGTAGGATGATGTGGTTTATTATTGGATTAAAAGGGTCTAACCTAACCTTCTGTCATTCGGCAAAATCACCTACCAATGTTGCCGGATTAGTGAAGGTCGACTTGTACAAATATCCTATATCTTCAAGTAACAATATATAATTTAGTATATAATTCTTTTTTTTTTATTTTCAATAGATACCAGAGAAAAGCCAACTCTATTGCTAATATAGCGCAGGATTCTCACAGTTCCCATTCACTTTCATATATTTCTCCTAACTCCAGACCACAACATCACACTAACAGGAGGAAACAGACCATTTTCGATTCTTCACAGCAGATTCCGAATGAAACTAAAGTTGAATTTAAAGTGTCTCTTCCAGGACTTGATGAACTTTTTGATTCAAAAGTTTCTGGCCTAAAGAAGTTTGTCGTTGCAACAATATTATTCATGGGTGTTGTAATGAGTATCTATCATATCTGCAAATGCTGTACAGAATATCTCTATGGTGATCCAGATGTAGAACTAAGTTTGATAAATGAAAGAGAATTTGAGATTCCAGTGGTATCATTTTGTCCATACGAACACAAGAGAATACTTCTAGCAAAACTGAAGTTACCCTCTGGACGAAATTCCAACGTACCAGATAAACTTCCTATTTTGAATGTTTCCTTCACCAAACAGTTTACAGTAGAATCACTGTGGGATGCATGGAATGCGTCGATAGACAAAGCATCCTATGAGTTTAAGGTATTATTTGAGATTTTTCACATTTTTATATTCGTTTAGAGATTTTTTTTAACAATGAAAATATGCAGAAACTCTAACTTTAGCTGTGGTTTAGTTTATGTTGGTTTCATTAAATACATGTAGTGTACTAGCTGTTCATTTTATAGTGAGAACTGAGTATCTAATAACAGAGATTCAAATTTGAGGATTAGGGGAGTGCGGAGATCAAAATAGTCGTGCACACATTTGTTGTACCAAAAAAGCATAAAACATAAAGCATAAAAAAGCATAGAAAGAGATTCCGAAGGTTATTTTTGAGGAATGGGAAAGGTAAAGACTAAACAAAAGGTACTTATAATTAAACAAGCCCATAACACTTCCAAAATCTAATTTTAAGCAGATTTTGAGAAAAACCGTTGTTTCTTTTTCAGGTATTTTGAAAATACATAATAGGATTCTAAAAATAGTTATTATCGATGTCCATGGTTACCTCACGAGTTATGAATAATTGCATTCGCTGCCACCTGGAGAACTGTATTGAACATCTTTAAATCCTACATTTAACGTATAATTTCTGCCACTCACAAACAATATCAAGGGCTAATACAGTAACTGAAATCATCCTATCAAAATTGATAATCATTCTTCCCCGAGCTTGGAAAAAGGATTAGTAGGCCTATATCCCTGCATTTGCATTTCTCTTGGCTTTGGTAATAAAGCCATCAAATAAATATGAGTCCATAAAAATATGGGCATCGATCAAAAATAGTCTCAAGAATAAAAGCTTTCATTTAAGTTAAAAGAATGATTACCTGGCTGATTTCAGAATTCAAGTTCAAAAAACACTGCACTGTAGCCATTTATATATGTTCAAAGGAAGTAGTTCCCTTCGTTGCCCTAGAGGTTTTAAATTTATCTGCATCTCCATTGCCATAATAAGAGTTGAACACACTTCCCCACTAATAATATGCAGGGATACATTCTCTACAGAATTCAGGATCGTGACTGTAGAATCTATAGCTGTATAAAGAAGCTCACTTCCATATTCCAGGGACAGGCGAATTACTTTATAAGTAATGTTAAGCACATTTTTGCAAACACCCCACTTACTTGCTACTCTAGGGAAGCAGCATTTGAACTATTAGGAAGTAGATCCTAAGTAAGAAAGTAAGAATAATAATTAAAATTGAAAGAATTAATAAGTTCAACACTATTCATTTTGTTTGGCTATGCAAAGTTTGTCCTTTCTTAGTCACGCTTGTGCGATCACAAAACGATGCTATTATTGGACTGACTGCTCGGAGTTCAAGTTGATGACGTCATGACTGGTGACGTTTGTTCCAGTTAAAATCGATCGCTACGTGATGATCATATATGGCAAACCCTTTTTTTTTCAAAAACTAATATAGATATATTAAATGCATTTTCGATTTCTGATACTTTCGGCTTACGACGTTTTTAACATTTTTTTTTCTGTAAAATGACATCTATTACTAAAATAATGGCCTCCTAAAATGAAGAACTGAATTTACGTCATCATTTTTGGAAAGGGACACGTGTGTTTTTCTGCTTAAAACAGGGTTATAAAGTAATTGTTTAAGCCTTTTTTCCTCTTTGATATAATTTTCTACAAATATATGCAAACCAATGGGCCAATTTGTTAAATATTATTTCTATTTTACGGAAATAATTATTTCATGAACATTTAGGAATGATAAGAGACAAAAATGGAAAATGTTTGTTTGACCAGAAGAGTATTAAAAATAGATGGCTGGAGTACACAAAAGACCTATATTCTAGTACTATCAAAGTAGAGCTACCTAGCAATGATCTGGTAGAAAATGAACCAGCCATCTTGATTGATGAAGTTATATGGGCACTGCAGCACTTACCAAGCAATAAGACTCTTGGCACTGACTGTATTCCAGCTGAACTGTTGAGATCTGTTTCACCAAAGGTTATCAAGGAAATTTGCCAGAAAATCTGGGAAACTAGGAGGTGGCCTGAAGAGTGGAAAAAAATCAGTATTCATCCCATTACCAAAGAAAGGAGATTCAAAAGACTGCAGAAATTATCGCACAATAGCCTTGATTCCTCATATAAGCAAAATCTTGCTCAAAATTATCCAACAACGTCTTCGACCGTTCATAGAAGCAGAGCTGCCAGATTCTCAAGCTGGCTTCCGGCGTGGTCGTGGTACTCGCGACCATATTTCAAACCTTCGGTGGATTATGGAAAAATGTTATAAGTATCAGAAAAACATTTACATTTGTTTTATTGACTATCAAAAGGCGTTCGACTGCGTTGAACATAACCAATTATGGAAGGCATTGCAAGAACTAAACATTCCTGTGCATCTAATAGAGATGATAAGATCTCTATATACTGATCAAAAAGCTACTGTTAGAACACAATATGGAGACACTGAGTGGTTTGATATTGATAGAGGTGTGCGGCAGGGTTGCATTTTATCCAGGGCTTTGGAGCAGACAAAATTTGTAATTGCTCCGCTCCAGCTCCGCTCCGACATGAAAATACTTGCTCCATGCCCCGCTCCGTGCTCCGCTCCATGCTCCAAATACATTTTTTAAGTCATATTACCAAAGATCAAATATTTAAAACAAGCAGTTTTTTTAACTAAATTTTATTAATCATCATAATTAATTCTATAAGACAGAACAGCTGACTAAGTCATCTTTCATTGCCTATCTTGTATCATTGATACCAATTTTAAGGCAGAAAATATCGCTCGACACTGGCTTGTGTAGTGGGCATACTCGAAGCAACTCGACAGGCAGCTTGAATTCGGTGTGGGTAACCGTCCATAGCTTCAAATGCTGATTTTACTTTGAGCCTACCCATAATCTCAATTACATGACAATTGAGAAAATTTCTCTCAAAGTCTTCTTCATTCAAATGTTGCATTTCTGAAACTCTCAGACGTTTTTCCAGCTTGTCCAGCTCTTTTTCAAAATCATCATCTTCTGTAGAATTGTCTGCTGAAATCGAAGTATTTGTTTTTCCTTTCTGTGATTGTTGAAAACTTGCTATTCTATGTGGCTGCTCGGATTCAATTATTGAGGATTCCAGCCTTTCACTCTCTTGGCTCATATCAAAACGCTTAAAAATCTTTAGTTTTTCGAGTCGTCGGGCGATATTTAAAGTCCTTCTTTTGCTTTTGTCGTTTGCGACGAACTCAGTAAAATTCTATACTGAGGATCTACATAAACTCCGGCAAGAAAATGGGTGTTTTGGAAAAGATTTTCGTCACATTTTCGCATGGAGGTCAAAATTCCCATAGCAATTTTCTGCCATTGTCTGGGAGAAATTTTGCAGGTTTTTGCCACTCCTTCATGTAAACTCCCATGACAATTTACTTTAAAAATTAAGTAATTTTTAAAGTAAAATTTGGCTTTGTCAGGAGATCTCTTATATTCTTAGTTTCGTGCCATTCAGCTTTAGTTAATATGGCTCCAGCCGCAGCTACTTGTTCACAATAATGCTTAAAGACAAGTAGACGATCAACCATTGCAAACGTTGAACCCCAATGAGTCACAGTATCCAAAGGTTGGGTTAGCCCATGAGTTTTTAGAAGAATACTGCGAATATTTGGGGTTCGTAATTTGATAAAATCATTTAAATAATGAAGTTACACAAAATTTAAATAAAAGACAAGTATCAATAATAGCTTTATAAACTTTAGCAAGACTTTTGATAATATTGACCATAAAATTCTATTAAAAAAATTAGAAAATTACGGTATAAGAGGAGATTTTCATGATCTTATCAAAAATTACTTAAAAAATAGAAAATATTTTGCCAAGTCAAAATAAATAATTTGATAAGTAAAACTTACAATGTTAAGAGAGGTGTACTACAAGTTTAAAATTTAGGTTCTCTATTTTTTTATTTTATATATAAATTCTGTTAGTGATATTACAGTAAAAACCCCGATTATCCGAGCCCGGATTATCCGAGTTTCCGCTTTAACCGAACTATCAAATATTTCTAGGATTTGATTTTTTTTTTTTTTTTTTTGGTTCTTCATTTTCCATTTTTTAAACTACCGAAAAAAAATTCCTGACAAACACTCAGGAAAACGAAAGAGAATTCGCAGAATATTGGTCGCAATTAATCTTCGTTCAGTCGTATAATCCCCTAACTGGAATCGGGGAATGGTTTCGATTGGTCCCATTATCCCCTCCCTGGAATCGGGAGATGGTTTCGGCTGGTCACATTGTCCAGTGTATCTGGAAAGTACGGTGGTACATTCACTCAATTCTACAGATTCGAAATGAGTAGCAATAAGAGAAAGATAGTTGTTGTTTCTATAGAAACAGAATTAGGAGCAACCCAAAGAATCAGTAAAGATAATGGTGAATCAGTAAAGAAAGTAGCGGAAGATCTCGGTGTCGATGGTGAAGAAAGTGACGATGAAAATCGACATATGAAAATCTCCCATACAGATGGACTAATACCTATCGAAAGTGGCTAGCATATATAGAACAACAAGAAGAAGCGACACCAGCAAATCTGTTATCCTTAAAAAAATGGCGAAACATTGCTGCAGAAAAACGTCAAAGTAATGTAAAACAAAAAACATTTAAGAACTCTTTAATTATCGGAACAATATGAATTGCATGTGATGTATCTGTATAACTTTTGCATTTGTTGAAATTTAAACCTATACGATTTATTTTATTTACAATTTTCGCTTTAACCGAGTTTTTCGGTTATCCGAGTTAGTCTTGGTCCACATTAACTCGGATAACCGGGACTCTACTGTATTAAAAAGTGCAAGATTTACATTTATGCCGATGATGTAATACTGATAAGTAGTAACCAAAATCAAACTTTTACTTCAATAAATCTTCAACAAGATTACTCTTCAATAGGAATATAAAAAATATATAAAATTTTGAATAGAGAAGAAAAATTTATTTATAATGTAGTCTTGAAAAATATACATAAATATAAAAACATCAGAGAAAAAATACTCTTCTGAAAACAAAACAAGACTTAGTTGGTTGAAGATTTTCAATATTCCTAATATAAACAATAAGTTTGGATTTAGAGTAAATGAATATATTTACTCAAAGATATTTAGACAAATAAATTGGAATAATTATAATTGTAATAATTTTAGAGAAATCAAAAACCAATTAGTAGTCAATAAAAATGTAGTAAAAAACTTCTAATCTATTCTTTAACATTAATTAAATTTTGTTTTTGAAAAGACACACATTAAACTTTCCAGCACCTATAAAACAGAAATAATTCTGTAATTACACCTAATAGGATTGGTAAACATTAAAAAAAAATCTGGAGCAGTGGAGCAGTCAAAAACTTGTGTGCTCCGGCTCCGCTCCAGCTCCAGGAAAAAACCCATTGCTCCACTACTCCGTGCTCCAGCTCCGTGCTCCGCTCCAAAGCCCTGATTTTATCCCCGTTCCTCTTTAATCTGTACTCTGAAATGGTAATGATGAAAGCAGACTTGGAAGAATCAGAGATCGGTGTGAGGATTGGTGGTAGAGTTATCAACAACCTTAGATACGCAGATGATACAACTTTGTTATCAGAAACTGAGGAAGGGTTGAGACAACTTGTAGGAAAGATCAAGAGAGAAAGTGAAAAGATGGGTCTTCTTCTTAATATCAAAAAGACAAAGATCATGACGACTGCTGAAACAAAGGATAATAAAATAACCTTCGATGGAGAACAATTTGTATACGTGAAAGATTTTTGTTTCCTTGGATACAAGATTGACCAAAGTCAAGGCTGTTGTCCTGAAATTAAGCGTCGAATCGCATTGGGCCACAGAGCAATGTTGAGCATGAACACAGTGTGGAAAAGCAAGGACATCGGTCTTTCGACTAAACGCAGACTAGTCAATGCCATAGTGTTTCCTATTGCATTGTATGGTTGCGAAGGTTGGACAATGAAGAAAGCTGATTGGAGAAGAATAGATGGGTTCGAACTGTGGTGTTGGAGACGACTATTACGAATTCCATGGACAGAAAAAGTTACAAACAGGGAGGTTTTGAAACACATATAACCTGAAATTTCACTTGGCGGGAAGATAAATAGAATGCAGCTAAAATATTTTGGACATGTGTCACGATCTGATTCACTTGAGAATGCAATAATGCTGGGAATGATGAGTGGGAAAAGAAGACGTGGCCGACCGAGGATCACATGGATAGACACGATTAAAACAATCACAGGCCTAAGTTTAGAGCAGCTAAAAAGGAAGTCACAAGATCGGAAAGAGTGGCGAGAGATGACCCATAGAATCGCCAAGAGTCGGATACGGCTAAATGGTTAAAGACACACACACACATGTAAAATATTATTATGCGATTATTTTAAATATAAAAATAGTTATATTCTGAGTATTAAAAACATGAAAATTGACATTTTTAAGTTTTTACCAATATTTTTTTTACAGTATATTGTACAATTCATATTTTCAGTGTTCTATGGATAAAAAGGATACAAGCTGTTTTCAAACTCACCGAATCATTAAAAGGACGTCTGTTTTTGGATTTTGTATTACAATCATGTTTGGTAAGATAATTTTTGCAAAGAAAAAAGAAATTAAATGGAGCTTAAACTTCTTTTTTCAAAACTAAAATTTCAAAGAAAAAAAAATTGTTACTTGCGATAAAGCGAATACAGACCTTCATCGTTTAAAGAGTATGACTGGGACCAAAAATTTACTGCTTTATGTGAATCTCCTTAAAGCTGGACCAAAAATTTATTAAAAACCAAGTGAAAAAATATTTAACGGGGTTCTCAACACATAAAGAAAAGTATTGAAATTGTGAAAAATCATCTTCATAATTCACATTATCTTAAATTACATATTACATTTTTATAAATATGTTGTAAATTATAAATTCTCTTGTAGAATTTTAGAAGGACTTGGTGGTATTTCATCTTTATTTATATTGATCGTTGATTTTCCATGTAAAAAAAAATCCAGGGTAGATTAATTTTTTCATAATTTCCGGGAATATGGATAATAATTATTCGTTAAGGAAAATGGCTGCATTAATAAATCGAATTTGTTTCTGAAAGATCTCTATGAATTACATTATATAAAAGCGTTATTCTGTCTGTCATTGTCATAATACTTTACGCTTTTCCAATTTTGTGACCAAACAATAAGAGATAGATTGGTCATGTAAATGGATAAAATGTAGAGCTTTTTAAGACAAACAAAATGCTACAAAAATCTTTCGAAAAAAGATTTTGGTTTCCAAGATGGCGCCTTTTAAAGGGTCAAATTTTGACTTTTTCTGAATTTAAACGAAAAGTATAAAAGTTGGAAGAGAACATTATATTGAGAAAATGTTGATACCTGAAAGTTCTATCGAACGGTATATCAGTCATTGACAAACGTTTTTGCGTTTGGAAGATACATGCAAAAATGAAGTGTTTTTGCGGCAACCCCCCCAAAGTGAATGCCAAAGCGCAATACACCTGAGTTAAGCGGAGAAGCTCACAACGAGCTGGGAAGTCGTGTATTCTCCGATCTCTATATTAATTTGCTAAATAAATAAAGGTTTTTTTTTTAATGCTTTACATGCAAGGGTTCCGGAACGAAGCGACGGTACCCGTCTAGTCTGCTATAAAAGACCATAAATTTCACTCAAGAATAAATAGAAAAAAAAGTCAAGACAAAAGCTACTTTTATTCTTCTAGATATTGCAATATATTAATATTGATGAAATTAATTCTTCAATCTTATCTTTAAATGTTGTTTTTAGCATACATAATTTGTCCTACAACATACGTGCTATAAAACACAAGATATATTCATAACATAAAGAATAATCTACAACATTTTTGTCGAGGTGCGAAATCTTTTTGGTTGCTTTTTGCCTTCCGTAGTTACTATTTTATTGAAATATTAGGTACCTAAAATTTTTTATTATGTAAAACATGCTATGTTGTTCTATGTTTTTTTAGTTTTCACGCTTCTATTATCTGATTTCTTGTAATTATTTGTAAAATATTTAAAAAAAGTAGTACAACATTTTTTATAGTTTAGCAACAGGTATAGCTTTCATCTAGTTACTTAAGCAAACATGAATTTTCCTCAATGTTTTGCGGATTCTTTCATCAATTCCGGAAAAAATAACTTATTCCATAGATAGATATCGCAATCGCAAAAAATACACTGCAATAGAATATTATTGATAAGTTTATTATACATCAAAAACAAATAACCAGAACTTTATTTTGAAGAAAGTTACTAACAATAAAAAGAAGAGGCTTAGAGATCCTAAAAGATGGCAATTTAAAAGTGAGTAGGAAAACTACTAAACTTACCTCTTCAGACGTAATACATGGAATCATAATTTGATGATCGTGTTTTTTTTTCCAATATTTTTCTCTTTTCCTATAGATAAGAAAATGGAAGTCAAAGATAGTACTTCTTATATCCGATACAAACTGGAATGGGAATATCTGAGAAAAATAGATCTTAATTTAGGGAAGGTACAGAAACTTTCTTTTTTCTTTTATGGTATTTATTAAATTAAATTCTTTTAATACTGAAATTCCAATTCAGTCAAATAATTAAACTTTCTTACAATAAGTTTAACGTACAAAGTAATTCGATTTAGAAAGAAAGGTAACACGCAGAACATAATTAAAATTACTAAAATATATAACATATAGATATCTTACGACTATATATCCTCTTGATATCATATTTCTGCAATTTAGGTCGTAGTGTAGTTAAGGAGTTAGAAATATTACCTATGGAAAAGGATACTAGAACAAGGAAAATTGTTGAGAGTTTATTTGTAAGGAACACAAAAGATAAAAATCTTAATCTGAATAAAGGGGTGGAAATTAATAATGTATTACTGAAATTAGCGAGAGATATGGTAATATCAAATGTAAATAAGAAACGGAAAATCGTGAACTTTGAAGAATTGAATTTTTAATAATATGGAGTATAATTATTAACAAAGATAGGAAAATTGATAAATTGGTTAAACGAATGAAAGGCGAGTTTTGTTTGAAGTTTTTGTATTGTTATGAGGTTTCTTTGTAACTATGTTCACGATGATATGTATGACAAACAATAACTGTAATTAAAATAAATAAACCACAAACACCGTCTTCTCAAATAATTCTTCAATAACACTTCAATATTGAAGTGTTATTGAAGAATTATTTAAGAAGATGGTGTTTGTGGTTTATTTATTTTAATATTATGATATTTAAGAAGATTTTTATATTTTAATAACTGTAATTGTTTCAATTATTAAGAAGCTTGAATAGGAAAGAGGTGTATCTTTCCGAAAATTCCCTGAAATAAATATACTTTTATTGTGTATATAAATGCATGTAAACTTTTAACGTGTGCATTAACTATTAACAGTAGAATTGTGGCAACACACTTTAAAATGAAACTGTAAACTAATATATATTTTTAAAAAAACACATGTACTTTCAAAGTGGTATACACTTTTCTGTCAAGCGGTTGATAATGAAAGTTACAGAACAAGAAGATCAGTTTTGAAATATATTTTGATGCAAAAGTATTATATTTTATAATAGATAACTTTTAATGCCACAATTAATTTCAATAACACCATTATCAAATAGATAATTATACAAAAACAAAAACGGTTCATAATGAGATTCAAATCACAAACAAATTTTTATTTTTATTTCCTGTTTGTAATTTGAGTCTATTAACAGTTTCTATAAAATATGTGCCATTTTATCTTTTGTAATTATCCACGTGATATGGTAAGAAGTGTTATTGAAATTAATTGTGGTATTAAATTATTATCTATTTTCGTAATTTTAATTATGTTGTGCATGTTATCTTACTTTCCAAATTAAACATTCTTATTTTTGTAAAATCATTTCTTAATTTTTAGTTTATTTCGTTTTTTGTATGTAATTTTCATTAAGTGTACTGTGTATTAGGATTGATAAAAGAGAAGTAAAATCAATTGACAATCTAAAAAAAAATATTAATGCAACAAGATTTCATTGGTTACACTGATCAACATTAATGAACGAAAAACATCCAGAAGAATAGCAATATGTCAAAAAAAACATATTAACTTGTTTTTAAGTTAGTGAAAACATATAGCCTATTATACATTAGCTATGACAATAATGAACATATATAGAAAAAAATTCGTAGTAAAAGTGCTTCAGTATGTGAATGGATGCAGTCCTCCCCTAACAGCAGTACAGGTCTCACAGCAATGTTTCATTCTGTTGATGACATTGTCTAAGACTTCGGTACATAGAAT
Source organism: Thereuonema tuberculata (assembly GCA_023159025.1). Taxonomy (NCBI): domain Eukaryota; kingdom Metazoa; phylum Arthropoda; class Chilopoda; order Scutigeromorpha; family Scutigeridae; genus Thereuonema; species Thereuonema tuberculata. The sequence goes on along the minus strand of JAFIDM010082723.1, from coordinate 272,935 downwards.
AGATGCTATTCTTTTAAATCTCTTCTAAATCCCGACTGGTCTTGGAGAGATTGAATGCAGCTCGATAGCGTTAAGATCCGGAGACCTGTACAGCCAAATATTGGCCTACCAATAGAAGGTCTGGATTTATTGACTATGAAAAGGCTCTCCATACGGTTAACATATCTGCTGTTATTAGTGTTTTAGAAAACGATAAAATTGACAATAGCTGTGTAGAACTTATCAGAAATATTTACAAGGTGTCGACGGCAATAATTCGTTGCACAAAGAAATAAAAGAAAAAAAAATCAGGATAGAAAAAGAGATATACTATTTATCTTATTATAGCTACACTTTATGAGGGGTTCAAAAATTAGACTGGGAAAAAAGAGGAATTTGTTACGGTGAGTATATTTTAAGCCAAATTTACAAATGACGTAGTTGTTCTATTGAATTAGCAGCTACAACTACGTCTGGACAACAAATCAGTAAGGTTGGAAGCATTTTGCCGGATAGTCAGTTGAAATGCATTTGGTAAAACTATGGCAGTATGGAGCAATGCCACTTTGCATAAAGAGAAAAGTTTTTAACCAAGGCATATTAACTGTTCTAACACATGGAGCGGTATTTGATGTTGATCAGGAAAGCAATTCAAAGACTCAGACAACTCAATAAAGCTTGGAAAGATGCATGTTAAGAATGAAGGATGCACGAAAAGGAAATGTATGGGTGCACAAACCATAGAGCGTGAGATATTACGTGCTATCAATACAAAGAATCTCAAAAGGAATTGTGCTGACCATGTCGGAAGAGGTAACGACAACTGATGGTCAACCGCAATTCTAAACTGGATCCCGACGAATGAAAGGAGGCCACAAAGTAGATGGGTGGATGAAATGAAACCTTTTGTTCCGATTTGAAAGATTTCGACTGAAAGAACTGAAAAAAATTGCCTTCATCCTTGATTGCATTGAAAATGTTTGAAAATGATGATGATACATCTCGGAAACTGTACTTAAAAATGACTAATTCCTTTACTATAGATTATTATAAAAATTACTATAGATTATTATATAATCTTTACTATAGATTATTATATAATCTTTACTATAGATTGTTATAAAAATTAAACTTCCTTTATACCTTATATTTGGGCTGCTTATTTCTACTTTATTTGTTGACAGTTTTACTTTTTTGACAAAAATCACAAGTTCATTTTTTACCATTATGATGAAGGATTACCTCTGGTATATTTTAACAATGTAAGATTTCTACTACGAAGTATGAAGGTAAGAAATTTGAATACATTAAATTATTTACATTATTTACTAAATAAATATTGGAAATTTATTGTTGGTATGAAAATTTTTTATAATCTCTTTACTTACGTACGTCGACTTCTTTTTTAGAATATAGAGCGTCTACAAGGTGTCTCCATACTTTCCATGTCATTCGCAATTCTCTTAGCTCATCCGTGCGTTTTCCCAGACTTACTCCACACTATAATCTAGCATTTTAGTTGTGCTTTAATAATGTGAAGTTGATAAATGAGTGGTAGTTGATATGAAAAGTTTAATGTAACAAAAATTTACCAATCATCAGTTTGTGAAAAGAGAATTGCTAATTTTCCACTATATTCTACCCATGAATCGATCATAGAAAATCACCTTTCAAAATGAAGAACGGTGTCAGAAACGGTGTTTCTGAAAAAAACCCTGTTTTTCAGAAACAGATACTGAATATACAGGGTGTTTCGGAAATGGTAGAGAAAGTGAAGAGATACGGGTTCCAAAAGTCATTTTGAGTCGAAATGTTTTTTTGACATTTTGTTGTATGGGCAGTAGTTTTAGAATTAGGAAATAACTGCTTTGGGAATGGTCCCTAATCAAAGAAAGCTCAGTTCACATTAGAAAGTGTTAGTAAATATGCTAAGATGTATTACAAGAAAGCAATCCGAATAACAAATGTCCTGACTGAAACTAAAACTTAAATTACAATGCACTGAGATTTCTCTTCATCGTTTTGTATTGATGAAGAGAAATCTCCGTGCATTGTAAATTATGTAAATCTTCTAAATGAATAATGGCGGTGTGCACCAAACTTCAGTTAACTTTGATGACTGCCATTTGGACGGAGCTAAAATTAGTGGGGGGGTGCTGCTCCACAAAAATTTTAGCCTTTGTTTTAAAATTGTGTGAAAGGAAACAAACATGTATAAAAAGAAATTTATCAAGTTTCTGAATAAATTTTCTTTTTATACATGTTTCCTTTCACACAATTTTAGAACAAAGGCTAAAATTTTTGTGGAGCAGCACCCCCCACTAATTTTAGCTCCGTCTAAATAGCAGTCATCAAAGTTAACTGAAGTTTGGTGCACACCGCCATAAGAAGAGTATATCAGTAAAGTCTATTAAAACTTAAACTAAAGAAAATGCTGAAAATGGCCGGAACTGAGCTTTCTTTGATTATAGACCATTCCCAAAGCATTCATTTCTTAACTCTAAAACTATGGCCTGTACAACAAAATGTCATAGATCATTTTCGACTCAAAATGATCTTTGGAACCCGTATCTCTTCGCTCTGTCTACCATTTCCGAAACACCCTGTATAGTATTTTTCAATTCAGAAGTCTAAAAATTCACTATTTTAATCTTGCTGAATCTTAAGTGTTCTTTAATGTTCTTTGCTTGAAACGGTGCACTATCATTCTGAATAATTACTAAGACTGCAACTTGGTTTTGTTCCTTATCAATACCAATCTAGATTTTAAAATTGATTGGAAGGCTAAAGACCGTTTCTATATGATCGTTCGCCTCGTTGCTTTAGCAGTAAAAAAATTATAAAACTTACATTAACGTGTTAATGTAAGATTGTTTATTCAAGGGAAAATAGAAATTGCCTATAACAATAATAGCTGTGATGAATGTTTTAAATTACAATAAATTCACAGTTGATGCAAGAAATATTTTTTTTTTTTTTTTTATAAGAAACAATTTTAAAGTTTAATTATGGATTGAAATCTTAAAAGCGATAAAGTTAGAAGACAATTTGAATTATTAGTTTTATTATAATTCATTACATTTAAGACAAAAAAATTGAAATTATTAAATTTGAAAATTTTTGTTGGCAATATAAATTTTAATTACAATCAAGAATTATTTTGTTTGTTTTAAAGTACTAAGAAAGTAACTTTATAAATTAGTCAGCTTTTTTTAAAAATATAATATCTTTAAATAACATTGAAATTTATTCCATGTATTAATCGATTTATTCCATATATTAAAATAAAATAGTTTTGTCTCTCTCTTTCCTGCTACTTATTTTCAAAGTTCGTAAAACTGAATCTTCCACATCGAACCTGCACAGACAGTTTTACAGTTGAACGGTGCAAGGAAGAATGCATAGAGGACATTATTAAGAGGCGACTTACTTGCAGGTATAAGCACATTTAGCACTAGTAGATAATTATTTTCAGAGATTATTTTTAATAGTAGATATCGTGGTATTGCAATTGAAATTACATATGACACTGTTGCACGCTGAGCAATGAAATTAAAAAAAAAATATGTAAAATCCTTCTGCTTTCAGCTTTAACTTTCTTCATGAATATTAAACTTCAGTGTTTGAATTTCGTTTCTTATTTGGTGAAAAATGAGGGTCACTACATTATCATGTATTGAAGAATAATTCATTACAGGTATTCAAATCCGATTCAGTCATGTTTAGTGTTGATCACTAGTTGGTCTCCTTACCTAGCCGGAACGGATGGAGTAGCAAAGTGGGCCAGTTGGCATGAGGCTACAATTCTTAGGGACCTACTTCCCTGTTAGAGGCAAAGGAAGGTTCTTTGGTAAAGCATATTGAATAAGAAATACACTCATTAACAAAAAAAACGACGCACCTAGAAGGAGTTGTCCGATGGAAACAAAAATTGGTGGAGAGGAAGATCATGTACAGAATAGAAAATGATTAAAATTTCAGACAAATTGAAGGATTTATTTCAGAGTTACAGAGTTACAAAGTAACGAGCTCAATAAGGTGTTGACCCACCTCTACCCTGAATGCAAGTAGCCACACGACGTGGCATAGAGTGATAAAGCTCCCTGATGGTCTCCTGCGGTATTTCTTGCCAAATTCGCTCCAATTGTCGGGCTAGGTCATCCACATTCCCTGGTGGATGCAGTCGCCTTCCCATCATATCCCAGACATGCTCGATTGGAGAGAGATCTGGGGATCTGGCTGGCCAAGGAAGTGTTTCACAAGCTGCAAGACAGGTCATAGCAACACGTGCCATATGTGGTCTGGCATTATCTTGCTGAAAAATAAGGCCAGGGTACTACAAAAGGAAGGGTAGCAAAAAAGGCCTCAGAATGTCGTCGACGTACCGCTGTGCTGTAAGTGTGCCGCTAATGACAACCAAAGGAGTCCGGCTATCAAGGGAAATGGCACCCCAGACCATAACTCCTGGTTGAGGGCCTGTGTGGCGTGCAGTAGTGAAAGCAGGATCAGCACGCTGCCCTGGGCGTCTCCAGACACGTCTGCGACGATCGTCAGGACACAGTTGGAAGCGGGATTTGTCGCCAAACACTATACGTCCCCAGTCAGCATCATTCCAACCGGATCGAGCCAAGCATCACTGTAATCTGGCCCGACGGTGTGCAGACGTGAGTGGCAGGTGGCGTAGCGATCGGTACGAGCGTAGATGTCGCTCTCTCAGCCGTCTGTGAATGGTCATGGTGGACACTCGTGTGCGGGTCGCACGTCTGATGGTTGATAACGATGATTCAGGCGCTGTGACAGCTGATCTGACAATCACTCTATCCTCCCGCTCTGCTGTGGCCCTAGGTCGACCGCTACCTTCATGACGCTGAAATCTGCCATTGTCCACCCATTCCTGCCAGCATCTTCTAATCGCCGCATCACTTCGACCCATATGACGAGCGATTCTCCGAATTGCCCAACCTGCCTCTTTCAATCCAATGATACGACCTCTTTCAAACTCTGACAGTTGCACGTAATGAGCTCCAATCCTGCGGCGAGGCATTTTTTCAGTCGTTGAAAGGTATCCTAACTCGCAATGCAACAGAAATTTTGACCATCAGATTGAGAATCGCTTCTTATATACACCTGCTGAGTGCCCAGTTCTGATGCGCTGTAGCTCTCGCTATTCATTCATTGGACACCAAAGTTTAATCATTTGCATGAGTGGTCCCAATGTCTTTGCATACGAAATTTCATTACAATCGGTCAACTCCTTCTAGGTGCGTGGTTTTTTTTGTTAATGAGTGTACATCAGATACACTATATATTTAATGATCAGTTTGAAATGGTGTCTATGTTTCTTATTTGGCTTGGGCCGGTTTCAGCTGAGCACGGGCCTGCTTCTTAGAGTAAAGGTGAAGACAACATCTGTTTGTTGAAGTCATTAGGATTCCTGCTTGTATGTGTCTATGTGTGGTGTGCGTACGTCATTCACAGCTCAACCCCGAGAGTTTGATATAACCTAAGTCTATTCCTCGCTGAACATTCCGTGATCTGGGTTTTTGGAAAAAATTCATTTCCGATCGAGACAACTTCGGTTTTTGGTAGGCATTCAATGTATCAGTAAAATACTGGTAATTGGACAAAATTCGGATCTAATGGGCAAAATTCGGGTTAATCTGTACTATTTGTTGTGAACTGTATTGTGAGCTATTACGTTCAGAACTATGAAAAATATTAATACATTAAAATATTAATAGTAAATAGCTGAAATTGCTAATAATATAATTTGGTTATATTAATAACAGAGAACAGCATGGTTATATAACTTAAGAGGATATGTAATTCTTCTCCTTTACTGAATTTTATCATCGTATTTAATTACCTTGGTTTAGGCCCTTAAACTTTACTTAAGATTTACTTTGAATTATATACTTAAAAATCACAAACTACAAAGACAATAAATGACTTGAATAGCATTTATAGACCTTACTATTTACAGCTCCAAGATATACTATATAAAAATACTTAGGAAAAAACTCTTTCTAAAATATTTCTAATTAAAATTCTTCTAAATGAACTAAAGTATGTTTATAATGAGCTCTTTTGCAATACACATATGTATATAATGATAGCGTGACATCTTCAGACATTCAGAGCATCCGTTCTATTGGACATAGTCTATAAATTTCACATCGAATGATATTTTCAACGAACACATCCGTTCGGAATAAACGTTTGAATCTTTAACTTAAGTTAACTGCATTTTTAGAATCCGTCCTTTCTAAACTAATTTTGAATTTCTATGCGATTAATCTTGTATCATGTACATTCGGAATTAATATCGAATCCGTTCTAATGTAGTTAAGTTACTTGATTTAAATATTAACCTTAGAACTTAATATCTTCTTTGTCGGTTCGAATTATCTTCGGAATACGATCGTTCCCATTTAACTAGTACGTTTAGGAATTTTCAGATTTACTAATTTACTTCAATCTTCAGAACACACTTTAACTTTAAAATCTTTCCTATCCATTTAATCTGACGAATGAAGATAGCTTGTTTCAAGTACAAAACCCTGGAACATTAAGCATTAGGACATTATTGAATCGTCCATGGTTTAAATCTGCGATGATGCCTTTACCATAATGCTATCATATCATTTAATCGAAAAAGGCTGGAATACAAAAGTATCTTCACTGGAGTATCCAGTGGAGTATCTTCACTGGAATTCTGACCTTTTATTTCCTGACGATTAACGAACAAACTTATTTTCTCTTTAAAGCTTGTTTACTGAGGAAACAGTCAACTGTTCTCAAAGACTTCGAGGAACTGCCAAGGCCATTGCTATTCACCAACAATAATACAAAATATTCTCAGTCATGTTCACGCATTACGTACGTATTGCTAACATAGTCTAGTGTGGTATTGTTTCAATCAACAAGCAGGTTGCAAGGGCAACCTAATAGAAGTTTTAATTAAAATGAACTGAAGATTAATTGATAATTCCAAGATTATGAAATATTATAGGCAGTTTACTTTATCCATAAGATCAAATGCGATAATGTCAACCCAATGCGTTCACTTTCGTTTCATGATAATCACATGCCTTTGTAACGCCCTTCCGTCGTTTTGTTGGCTCACGTTTAAGCGTGGGGGTAAGGAGAGTGAGAAAGGACAAAGGTTATGGCATTGGAAGGCATAAAAGATTAACGGGAGCGCCGGGCCCAAGTTTTACTTCGTTTAGGATGTTAATAAATTAGGAAATCGGAGAATTAAGGATTCGGGAAATAGATGACAGTGTCTCGCAGTGAAGGGGAAGGGGACTGTTTGTAAATAATGGGGGGGGGGGGGGCAGAGAGGCTGAAAGAAGTTTGTCAGGAGTGATGGGGAGAACGAAAATTACCGGCGGCGCTCCGTACCCTAAAAGGCGCTGCTCCCTCTCGTAGGTCTAGTCAACAAATAAGTATATAAGGGCAAATAGGCTAAGGTGAATAAAAAAGAAAATACCCAAAGACTGATTAAATTACACGAGGAAGTTTAATATACAGTATATATAAAACAATAAATACAATATAAGGTTACACATAGCCCGGAGTTCTTAATAGAACAGGACTCATACATGACAATTAACATTAAAGAATTAATCACTAACACAAAAAATATCCTGATGAAAGCGTCAGAAGGCGACTGAACTACTCAGTATGAGTTCTACAGACATAAGAGCTCGTCGGGAACTTGGGGTACAAACAGTTTCTCCGCTTTCGTAGTCACACTTCCTAGGATATGCGAGTCTAGGCTATATCACAGGAAAAACAGTCTCCAACTGGTTGGTGAATCAAGGTGATAGATTCTTTGACTGCTTTGTCAGGTTCAAAGAGGCGCATAGAATAACGTATGAACGAACTCACCCTTTAAGCGTCTTGACCGATGGTTCCTTGAAACTCACGGTAGTGGTCTTTCACAACACTAGAGAGAAGGACAGGGTAGGCATGTCCTATAGTCTGTGAAACGAAGGGAGCATTTTATGATCCTAGAGCGTTGTGACACATTTTCACTTCGAAGGAAGAAGGATTTGCTGAAAGTTCATTGGTGAAACAAATCTCCGTGAACTAGTATTTACCGAGCAGACCTCAGCTAATTCTCAGCTAGAGATGAGACAACTGAGATAGGGTTGTCGTACCTACTATTAATACTACTAAGTATTCGCCTGTTCTTCGTTCCGCTCCCCTTACTCTGTTTTTTTACATATCAGCACTGTCCCTCCTGAAATGACATCACCAAGGAAAGCAACAGGTTGGGGAGAGATGACGTCTACCTGTCTACGAGCACATCTGTTGACAACGGCTGAAAGACAGGATCAACAAAGGAAAATGACTATAAAGCTCAAAGAAGGAAAGTGCAAAGTAATAAACGAGGGAAAGAGAAAGATACGAAGAATGGATTTCAGATGAGAGGGATGTTCGTGGGAGTATCCCAAAGCATCTGGAAGACACCTGTTGAAAGGAAGAGAGGATTATTTAAACCAATGTTTGGGAAATGGAAAAAGATCAAGAACTATTTCTAGAGATATTTCTTACAATGAATAATGAAAATAAGATGTTGGAAAAGGAGGTAGATTTAGCGAGCCATGGGTCGTTACACCTTTTTCCTACAGTCATCAAAAGATGGAAAACTGAATTCACTTAGATAAACTAAGTGATCTCAATATATCCATTTTGCTAGACATTTGAATAACAATGGTTTGAAAAAGTGAGCCCCAGCCAATAGTAGATCCACTTCTAATAATGAAAAGGGCTATGAAATTGCGAATTGTAGAGAATTGCTTGATATTGAGTTTACTACAAAACTATGATTTGAATTGTATCATTTCAGAGAAATGGAAAATAAGAATAACAGTAAGAAAGGCATATTAATGAAATTTTCTTACAGATATGAATTATTTTTGTTCTTTCAGATTACCATTTATTGAAGATCACAGTGTTCCTGAATGCAACAACATAAGAGATTTGATAGACTCCATGTCGAAATTAGAAGCAGCAATGCATCAGCCCTGGAATTGCGATTGTCCAGAGAAATGTACTGATATCATCTACATTCCAGAAATGGAAATAGAGTTTACAGAATCAAAAGTAGCGGTAGTGGAATTGCGATTTAAAACTAAGGCATTACTCTCTGTTACTGAGTATTTCTGGTACACATGGATAGACAGTGGTGGAAGTTTGGGATTTTTTCTAGGAATTAGTTTTATCACTTTCATTGAAGTAATTGAGTTTTTAGCTTTGCAAGGTCTACAGATGGTAAATAAATTTCTTTATATTACTTTCTCTAAATACTAAATAATAGGTAGAAAGTGAAATCTACTTTAAATACGGTACTGATTGGAACACTATTTAAGAATGAATAATAAGAAAAAAAACCTTTATAATCCTATTTCAAGACAATTTATCGAAATTTTTCATATGCACATTAAAATATGTATAGAAGGTTGATATGTAATAATTCACTTTGAAAACTAGATAGGGATACTTAACTTTGTACAGATTAAAAAAAAAATCGATGGATAACTTTAGGTTTTTTTTTGTAATTATAACACAAGGAAAGTTTAGTGCTTTTTGAAAATAAGTTAATACTTCAGTAGCGCCTCTAAAGCTTAAATAAAGAACCGAATTTTCTTACCAATATTATTTTAGTGAGTGTGTTTGTATTTAAGCTTTGGAACGATTATACTTATTAGCCTTTGTACCCAGACCTCGCTGTTTACTGGTGACTGGTCTTAACTGATGATCGCCAAAGAGCGTGAAACATATGTTCTAGGATGTCTCTTAGTAAACACTTGGTCTCCCCCATTAATGTTTATTAGTACCTCAGCAAATTTCACCCTAAGTCTGAATTTGAATGATAATGATGATAATGACTAATGAATTTTTCCTGTACTGGCCAATTTATCTCAATCAGTACTTCCACCAGTATTAACTCTAGTAATGGAACGAGTAAAGAAGTAGTCCCATTGGAAATAAAACAGATATTAAATTAAAATTTAATTTTAGAACTGAAATCACAACTAAGCAATATTTATTTTCCTAACGACAATGACTAGCATTTCTCAGTGACAACTAATTGTTTCACTAATTGTCTCACAACATGCGGGCACTTTGACCACTTTGAATAATTTCTTTTATAAAGTGAACTTGTATAAAAGAAATCTGGAAAGCCTTTGACCAGTAGACTCAGATGAAGTATTGTGATTGTCTACGCAAAGTTCCTAGAAGAAATGTTGCAGAAAAAATTACTGCTTTTATAAAGAAAACATCTAATCTCACAGTGGTTCAAATCGCAGATCGAGGTGGATCAAAAGTCATTTCGATCACAAACATTTCCTTTCTTTGGTGCCGAGTCCCATACTGCTAAAACTCCTTTATCGATGGTACGCCATCGATTCTGGTAAATCACACTGTTGCGGCATTGTACCACATGCCCACTTCCCTAAACGAACTTTCACACTGTCCACGGACAGTTACTGTAGTTCTCAAAACTGCGCACTTCTCCTTCTGACTACCTTCTGACATTATCAATGCCGATTCATGTATCTATGTGAATGGAACTTGCTTACTCCACTTCACGGAGGGATATCACGCTATTGTAGTTCATAATGTCATTGACAACACATCATCCTGAGGATATTTTCCGTGATCGCCTGATTGCTTTGACCAGTTTACATAGCATTATGCTTACATTCATTCATGAACAGCTTACAATATTTTAGTTTGTGAACAGTAGATGAAGCTGAGCTATCTGGAAAGAATAATCCATAGCTAACATCTTCGCCCCTTCTATAATATTTCAGGAAGCCAACTTATAAACCAAGTTGTTTTTATTAAACTTAAATCCTAATTTACTCTCCGTTTTTCTATCTTTTTCCGTTTGATTATTTTAATGGACAAATAAATATAAATTATCAATTCTCGCAATAATTTGCAAAAATCATTGATTCTAATTTGGAAAATGATCGATTTTTTTTTTGTTTGCTTTTCATTTATTTCAGATTCGTTACAGAAATCGCAGGGTTGTGGCTAATATTAGAAAGACAAGAAAATCTAAGCGTGAAGAAGAAAGCAAATCCTTTTTAAGAACTACGGATATCAGTATCACTGGCCTGGATAAATTATTATCTTCAAGATCGACTATAGTGGAAAAAGTTATATGGTCTCTAGTTCTTCTATGTTGTTTATCTATCTCATTTATTCAAATACAAAAGCTAATAACAGAACATGTGGATGGAGATCCAGCTACAAGAAGTGAAATAGTAACTTACATAAAAGTTAAGTATCCTGTACTTACCATTTGTCCATTTGAGCCATTTATTTATAGTCCCTACATTGTTGACCTGAGGGATCAATATATATCTATGTTTAATGTTTCTATTGCTAATATTCCCAGCCTCGAATTACTACAATACTATAACTTCACTATGTCCGTGTTATGGAAAGAAAACAGTTTAGCTGGTCAATTTGCAGATTACCGTGCAGTAAGTAACTTTTCTTTCCATTCTATTAAATAATTTTTGGCAAAGGTACTCGAGAACTTTAATCCCAATTTTTTAATGCATTGTAAGAAAGTTTTAAGATGGTCAGATGGAAAACTAGTATGTGCTCAAAAAATGATCCATGAAGGTAAGAACTGTTGATCATAGTCTCGAAATTAGTTTAACCAGTGCTAACGGAGAGATACTTCCTATGTAAGGTTCTAAAGCTTAATAAAAATATATTAATGTAACTGTCTGTAGCTATGAAAATATATTCAATCATAAGTGTATCGTTTCTTATTTAATTTATAGTAAATTAAGTAGCTACATCTATTCGAAAAAATGAAGTATCTAAATATAGGAAAAGATTTTTGTACTATCGTGGAACTATGATTTCTTGACAAAGTGGCATTATGAAGAATATCTTCTTAATATCAACTTAAATATCAAAACATACACCACAATCTTCTGTAAAACTTTATTTTCTTTATTTTCTGTCTTATTTCATCATAAGATTTCTTCATGACATAAATGGAGAAGAAATTCTCTTCTCCCTCCTGTAAATTCGTTATGAATACATTTGAAAATTAACAATAATTATAAATAATTGATCTAATGAATCATTATTTGGAATTATTGTTAATTTCCAAATATACTCAAATATATTATAAAGAATTTAGTGGAGGGAGAAGAGAATTTAAAATTTTATATTTTTATAACTTATAAGTTAAACGTTTTCAAAATTAAACTTTTAAATTAATATTTAAGTATAAAGGAGGATAAATAACAATGTGTGAAATCGTACAAAATCGTACATAAATCGTACACATCATTACTACATAAGTACCTTTACATTTACCGGTTTACTTAAAACAATTAATTAAATCTCTTTAATGATTTAAAAAATTAAGGGATTTTAAAATCGTTAGTACTTATAAATTGCTTTCTTATAAAAGTTAATCAATTTTATTACGAAATATTTACTGTTTATTGTAATACACTGGAAAAACCGAAATTTGATTACAGACATCACTGGATTGTCCTGCAAATTTTAATACAGTTAAAAACATTCCCACAATATTTGGAACCTGTGTATCATTTACAGAAAGTAAGTATGAATTTAATTTTTATTACTATTCTTTACTTAATAAAAGTGTTATTTGATTTATTCTTTGCTAGTTAATATGGATATTTTATTAAAGAAACTAAGTAGTGAATAGAGAGCTGTTGATGCCACCCACTGGGAACGATTTCTTTTATGTAGTTGGATTACACATAAATATGAATTTTTGGAAGAGAAAAGATTTGATATTCGGTAAAAAGAGATATAGATTCATCATAGTCAGAGGATATTAAGGAACAACGCAATAAATACTTCATCATATGCTTCACATTTAACTTTTGATTAGAACCTTTCTGGTTTGTTCTTTGGTCGCACACCTGTCTCAGTATGCTTTTTTCTTAATGGTGTATGGGCGACAGAGACTAAGAACAAAATATGAAATTGAAAACAGGTGGTTGAAAGAAAAAGAAACAGAAAAAAGAAGGGAACATCGACGCCACTATCGGGATTAAATCCAAGTTCGAGCGTATCATCTTTGTCACAAGTTTGACCATTCGGCGGGCCCAGACGGCTTTAGAATCTTTAAAAAATCATAAAAAATAGAATGTTTGTAAAGCAAATCTGAGTGAAATGTGATGCTTATATTCATAAACTTTTCATGCATTTTAAATACCTATGTCTTTACTAGAAGATTCTAGCATTAACTAGTATGATTCTTGAATTATTTATTTTTCATTAATTTACATGTTTAACATTTAATTCCAAACGAGTTTAATCACATGAAATGTATATTCTACATTGTAGAAAATCTTGATTAATCTATGGTAATCTGTTGTGCTTTGGTTCTGAGCCTGATACATCATTTCTAATGCAGCGTCATTTGAGAAGTGATCACATAGATAACTCTATATTTTTCAATAATCTTTCTTTGTTTCATCGTTAAATGTATTGGAAAAGATATAAATAACTTCACCTTTCTTCCATGAGTATTTAGAAATTTTTATTTTAAAGATAGGAAGCAAATTTTCGGGAAATATCCGTTTTTCCTTTTTCAAGCTATAAATAAAAAATGGGAATAGACTCTATTTGACAAACAACAAACAAAAATGGTTGAAAATTCAATGAATTGTAAAGACATCATAAGTCAACAAACTTATTTGTTGTTACAATATTATGTCAATACATGAATCATGTCAGCATTATAACAAAGGGATCTCCATTACTAAATAATCAATATAAAAATCTACATATCACTGATGAAATCTATGGATTTTGAAGAGAGTTTGCAATATTCAGAGTTTGGAGTATTATTCATTGATATGGTATATCTCCATTGCTCCCAGAGTGGAAAAGTAACAAAACATTATTACTAAAACTTTTTTACATAACATTCCTTTGTCATTAAACTTGCAGTCAAGATTCTTTCTACTAAAACTATAATTCTTATTAGTTGTAGGCTCCATTTTATCTGAAATAAATTCCTGAATCTGAAGTGTAGCAGTTAATGCTCGTTTTTCACTTTTTTTTACTCAAACAACAAAACTAATGATGACCGTTGCGCACATTTTGGAAATTATTATATATTATAAAAGCGTTATTTTGTCTGTCATAAGACTTTACGTATTTCCAATTTTGTGACCAAACTATAAGAGATAGAGTGGTCATGTAAATGGATAAAATGTAGATCTTTTTAAGACAAACAAAATGCTACAAAAATCTTTCGAAAAAATTTTTGGTTTCCAAGATGGCGCCTTTTAAAGGGTCTAATTTTGACTTTTTCTCAATTTAAACGAAAAGTATAAAAGATGGAAGAAAACATTATATTGAGAAAATGTTGGTATTTGAAAGTAGTATCGAGCGTTATATCACTTATTCACAAACGCTTCAGCGTTTGCAAGATACATTCAAAAATGTGAATTTTCGGTGTGTGACGCCGACCCGCAATACATCCGAGTTATTCGGAGAAGCCACAGCGGCCTGGGAAGTTATATATTCTCCGACGATCGCAACATTAATTTGCTAAATAAATAAAGTTGTTTTTTTTTAATGCTATATATGCAAGGGTTCCGGAGCGAAGCGACGGTACCCGGCTATCATTATTATATATTATAAAAACGTATATTATAAAGCGTTATTCTGTCTGTCATTCTGTAAGCAAAATGCTAAATTACAAATTACTAAAATGTTACTGAAATAGAGAATCTATTCTTAAAAAGTGAAAATATATTAAACAACTGTCCAACTCTACTGATTGGCGACGTAAATATAGATATTTTCAAAATGAATAAAAACAATGCAGTACAGAAATACGTGAAACTTATGTGCAATAATGGTTTCAAAAATCGTCTTTACGGAACAACAAGAAACTGTACAATTCATGGAAATACGAAAACAAATATAGATCATATTTTCATAAATAAACATTATATCAAAACACCAGGAATAATATGTAAAGAACGAATCGGATAACAGTTGAAAATGAGAAAATAACACATCCAAATATAATCTATAAAGAACTAATCAATGATGTTAACAAAACAAATTCATGAAAATCTACATATATAAAAAGAAAAGTCCTGACTCACTCACTCACTCGTATCGTAAAATCCAAGGGTTTTTCGAAATTCGGGATAGGGAATATTCTGGCAAACTGACGATGAAGTGTATGGCGGCAACCTTAGGTGTGTGGCGCCAACCCGCAATACACCTGAGTTAAGTGGAGAAGGGCACAACGGGCTGGAAAGTCGTATATTCTCCGATTTCAATATTAATTTGCTAAATAAATAAAGTTTTTTTTTTTAATGCTATATACGCAAGGGTTCCAGAGCGAAGCGACGGTACCCGGCTAGTATATTATAAAAACGTTATTCTGTCTGTCATTCTGTCAAAAGACTTTCAGTTTTTCCAATTTTGTGACCAAACTATAAGAGATAGATTGGTCACGAAAATGGATAAAATCTAGATCTTTTTAAAACAAACAAAATGCTACAAAAATCTTTCGAAAAAAGTGCTTGGTTTCCAAGATGTCGCCTTTTAAAGGGTCAAATTTTGACTTTTTCTCATTTTAAACGATAAGTATAAAAGTTGGAAGAGAACATTACATTGAGAAAATGTTGTATTTGAAAGTGCTGTACAACGATATTTCACTTATTCACAAACGTTTCTGCGTTTGCAAGATGCATACAAAAATGTGATTTTTCGCTTTAAATGTTTGGTGTGTGGCGCCAACCTGCAATACATCTGAGATACCCGGAGAAGCCACAATGGGCTGGGAAGTCGTATATTCTCTGATCTCAATATTAATTTGCTAAATAAAGAAAGTTTGTTTTTGAATGCTATATACGCAATGGTTCGGAAGCGAAGCGACGGTACCCGACAAATATTATAATAAAGTACAAACACTGATTCGGTTTGATTAAACAAAACAATATTAATTTAAACTAATTTAAAACCAATTAAAAAATGGAAAACAGTAGATCTGCAAATATATAGTATAGAAAATATCAATAACAGAAAAAAGAAAATTTTGAAAATTTCGATGATTAAAAAAAAGTACAAGAACAATTTTCAATTATAGAATGAGTTTTCTTTTTCAATTTTTTTACCAAGTATTCTACTAAAGTTGATTAATATTTAATTTTTATTATCCTTTTAAGGTTGTAGCCAGATATACCGAGGGCTAAACACCAGAATTATCTTTCTTTTTACAAAAGCCAACGTTAACATGCCATATCTGTTTTGGGTAAGTTAATTTTAATTTTATAATCTGAAAA
>JAFIDM010082723.1:218602-251613 GCA_023159025.1 Thereuonema tuberculata | reverse complement strand
GCCATATCTGTTTTGGGTAAGTTAATTTTAATTTTATAATCTGAAAAACCTAATGAAATATTGAAATATTCAAGATATTTATTTGAATTGTAGTTAATAAATTTATGATAATCAATGAACTTAATCCCTAATGATTTCTCCCTGAAATTAAGTTATAATATTCATATGCATACAAAAAATCACAACGTGTTAATTACAAAAGATTGGGAATAAACCAATTAATAGATTACATAATATCAGAATCAATGCTGATGGCGGATTTAGAGTCTATTTACAAAAAAAAAGGAATATCTTTCTAAACTACAAATTTTCATTACATCTCTATTGGTAAATTTACGGTGATTGGAAATTTCCATATAGATATTTAAATATTTCATTTTAAGAATCAGGAGAGATTCTTTTTTTGTGAAACACCATTGGGAGATGCAATTAGATTTCCCGTGTCTGTGTGTTTGTGTATGTGTATAAAACGCACTCCACAGTCCAAATCAAAAGTCGGAGCCCCATGAGTCAAACCTTGTTGGACTCCCTTTCTTGTGAAAGTTTAGGAAAAAAAATCACGTTCTTTCCAGACGATCTCCGGATTTTTGTGGGTACTGAGAATAGTGATCTGAGAATAGTGATAATTGACAAAAATGGGTCTATTTACACCGAATCGACTACACTGAGAACGAATAGGATACCGTCAACCCAAAGTGGTTACTTCCGAATCAAGATGGCCACTGGGCACTTAGAATAGCTCGAATGCTGCAAAATAGCGGAAATTGTAAGAGGTCACTTGGCTTTGCTTTAGTAAAAACTGATTTACCTTGCTCTATCAATTTATTATTCTTTTAATTTCGTTTGTGATGGATATTGTAACTGATGTTAATGGATAGCAACATGGAATGGTATTTACTAAATTCCGATTTTATTAACTTCAGTTCATCTAAAAATACCCTCCTCCGAAATATATCCTTTAATCGTTCTAGATATCGTTTTATATATTCTTTAAGTGCTTCAGTATTGCTTGCTATTACTTTTCCAACCATCTCCAAAAGATTTGTATCTATTAAATTGTGCAATTAGTATTCTTTCAATTTTAGAAGTTTGTCTCTATATCGCATACTGTACATCTGCATACTATTGGTATTCTTTTTGTAAGCAAGAGATATCTACGATAAATAACAAATTCAGAATACAATAAAAACGAAATATCAGAAATAGTCAGCGGCATCGAATGACTAAAGAAATCACCTTCGCGCCAATGTCATTTAACAGCGATTTAATTGAAGTCCATTAGCCTAATACAGTATATTGCTACAGTCTAACAGATGGATGTTGACGATCTGGTTTGCGTGAGAATTACGGAAGACACGAGATCTGGCCATTGGCCGCTTCAGCAGATCTCAAGGAATTTAGTATTTTGAATGTCTGTCACTAGGAAAATGCTACCTAATGAATTTATTGTTTGTTTATTGACTGTTTTCAATTTATGAATACTATATTAAAATGTAGTAAAAGTCTCCTGCATTTCCCCGTATTATAATTCATTTAAATATTTCAATTTACTTCGCCATTTTGTGAGAAGACATGGATAGAGGCTATTCTCGCGTGAATTACGTGAAATCACGAAAATACGAGATCGTCAAGATCCATCTGTTGGACTATATATCTACCGAGACAGAAAAAAGATTAACAGCTACTGCAGTACATTGTCAACGACTCACTGCCATATGCACCTCTCAATATATTGTCAGCAGTTATAAAACCAGTATTTACTGCTAATAAAATTGTTTCATTTTTATTAAAAAAAATGATTAATCATTTCTTTTTTGTCTCGCATATTGCTACATCTACAATTATGAGATGAATTTTTCACCTCTTTTGCTAATGCATTTCAAATATTTAATATATAAGACATTTAAAGAGCCGTATCTCCCACTAAGGTCCTGCATTAGCTCTAAACTGGGATACTTTAGCTCATTTGAAAAGTGTATGAATGAGGCTTCTTTATAAAAGATAAAATTTTGGAATGCAAATTTATACAATGAAAAAAAAATATAGCTTTGTAGTCAATTGATTCCATATCATATAAACAAAGAAAGTAAATGCTAAAGTAATATAATGAAAAGAATTTTTATTATATTTTTAATTAAAACTTATTAATAAGTAAATTTAGTAATTGTATAATTGAGTACATCAATAAAGAGGAAATTGGAAATGGTCTGCAAAGAAGGGATCCCATTCGAAGTCATGTTTTATGTAATAAGTTTCCAATATGTTTACAATGAATGCAGTAATATCTTTGTTTATAAAGCCGAAACTGATGTGTGTTGACTGCTTGATTATTCTTTTACTTCTATTATTTGAAATACCTACTGAGGCACAGTTAACTGCTATAAATTTACTCTAGAAATTACTACATATACATGCTGTTCAAGAATACCTATATCCCTCTGTGTTTCTTGAATACGACACAGTACAGGTTGTTCGCGTGAAAATTTTCATTAACAAATAGTACTCAAAGAATCGAATGGAAGAAACCGGAGATGGAGGTAATTGGGTCAACTTTAAAATTTCAAATTGAAACATAGGTCATATGGGGTATCGTTGGATAGATTTTTTGAAAAGTAACAACTTTTACTAGAACTTTTTTCTCTAACATTGCTTGTTTAGTCACAATTCAAGAAAGAACATGATGGAGCTTGTCGTAATGGTATTCATCGGATCAATTGCAATTAATAACAATATAATTGCCAATGGTTGTTTCCTTTCAATAATTACTCCTCATTGTATGTTTTGAACACTGATTTCACCACTGTCAATTTCATTGTTGTCAATGGTTGCAGTTTTGACTAACAAGAAAAGTTTTACTAAAAGTTGTTTCTTTCCGAAAGATCTATCCAACATGATTTACATTCGAATATGAAATTTCAAAGTTGAATCCAATTACCCCCATTTCCGGTTTCTATCGGACATCAGCAATGACACCATTCTATTCTATTCTTTTTCGAGAAAAACAGGGGATACCGGTGCTCTTGAATTCCCTGTGCAATGTAGCTTTCATAACCTTTTAAAATAACTATTATATTTTTTTTTTCCAGTTGCTTGTCCATGATGAAGAAGATCAACCTCAACATTTGAATCCTGATAGTGCATTACCCATGACTAACTCTCACACAGGATATATGGACTTAACTTTCTATAAAGTGATTAAAATAATATTATTCTTTATTTTTAATTGTTCAGGCTTATTTTTAGATGTAAACGTTAACTGATATCAGATTATTCTAAATTTTATGGCTTGACAATATATAGAACAGTACACACACATTTGTTATAATTCAAATTTCCAAACTAATTTTATCTTCTTTCTAAATAATGTTTTCGAATTTGAATTCTTTTATTGTTTTCTAAATTTTGAGAATAAATAAAACAAAATCTGAACCATACATTTGGTTTTTATACAAATATTTGTATAATACAAATATAATAACCAAAGAAAATCAAAGCAAAAAATCAAAGAATCGGTTGATGAATTATTGTAAATAAGAAAATTAATATAAGTGAAATATATTTATCATATTTAGTTAATATACAAAATGAAATGTTATTTTCAATCAAATCTTCACATTGCTCTCCAGTAATTTTTATTTTAATAGTTGTTCCAAATTATTAAAATGTGTAACTGTTCATGCAAAGTTTGTAACAATATGTGAATTAACAACAATGGATGAGATCAACTTATTCACAAGTGACATCCTGGAACAGCTGTTTCACAAGTCTTATGCTTTAAAAAAATTCATTGAGGCCGCTCTCGCTGGCCATGGATTTTCTCACTGGTTTTTTCATTGGTGAGTTTTTCATTATCTATTTTTTCCATTGAGGCACACTGCGCTTCCGATTTATTAATATTGATTATTGATGATATATTGCAAATTATTACCGGTGTTCACAAAATATATCAGTTGTTATTATACACATACAGATCACAGATACATATGAGTACATATATAGATTATTCTTCAAACGTTTGTGTTGAATACTGAACCTTAATTTAACAACGAAGTTATTTCTAATAATAAATCATAAATTTCATAATAATATTTCGTAGGCCTCTACATAAAATCATATTACTATCTTTTAAAGTAAATTCAAAGGAACATTTAAAAATTAAATTTTACGTTATCTTAGTGAAGAATAAGGAAATAAATATAAAGACATCATTTATAAAGTCTTATTAAAAAAATAATTTGAATCTAAAGTAATTTGTAATTATAGTATTTCATTGGTACAAGAGAGAATTTTTATGTGTAACACGATTCATTAAGATTACAAATTAGTTCTACAACACACAATAAAATTAAAAGTTTTAAAAATAAAAATATTTACATATTAAAAATCCAGGGAACCGGTTTTCAGACTGTTTCACGCAGTCTTTCATCAGCCTGACAATCTTCGGTCTTGTCTCTTCTTAAATACACTGATGATAAGTCATCAACCATGAGTCATCAACATCCTATGTGTTATTCAAATGGTGGCCCTACGTAATGTAGAAAAAGTCACCAAGATCGTCTGACGTCATGGATTTCCTTCCTGAAGATTCGTTAATTTTTGATTTAATTTTCCTCTATTAAACTAAATTATCATCCGTGGATTTTTTAACTTGTTGTAGACTTCTGGTCTTCGTCGTTATTATTATTTATTATTATATATTTTTACTTCTTGTTAATATTCTCCTACTGTGGTTCTCGAGTTATTTGGGTTTTTAATTGGGTTCTGTAATTAAAAAAAAGGTTGACTTTATTTGATTCCGGTTTAACACTAGAAACAATCAAAAATTTAAATGCAACAATTATGATTCCGTATATTGAGAATACGGAAGACCAATGAAAGAGCGAATGAAAGGCCTATTGGTTTTTTGATTTTTTTTTTTTGAAAATGTAGATAGGCCTACGTATATAAATATAAATGCTTGTTTAAAAAAGTAGTTGTTTCCATGTTATTGCATTTTGTGATGAAAGTATTTTTCATATTTCCTGTTATTCGTATTCTTTAGAAAATACATCTGAATTCTACGAAACGTCCTTGTTCTGATGGAAAGACGTTTGGTAAATGTTATTCAGCTTGGATTGAAAAGAAACTTAAACAACAGTTGCCCTGCAGGTAAGAAACATTTCTTTTGAAACATATTAAATACATAAGAAATATGTAAATACACCAAATAGTATATTAATTTTCCCTATAACCTTTTTTGGCTTGCTAGCCTGCAATCATTATATATGTATCAGGTTGGAAAAATCTGAAATAGTTTACCTGCAAACATCACCACTGCTAGGGAAGTAATTAAAGCTTCCTTTATGTGAGTAGTTATGTCGGTTGATGGATCACACTTACTGATTTGGTGTCACCTGGTCATGAGGTTCTTTCTCCTTGCTGTTTTGTGAGTTGAATCAACATATGGAGACGTTGGATATTAGACAAGTGATGCTTTATGAGTTCTTACGAGGTTTATCAGCAGCTGAAGCGAAGGGGAACATATGTAGTGTTTTCGGAGAAGACCATGTAAGCAAAAGAACAGTGCAGCGTTCATTCCAAAAAAAATATGTATTGGAGATTACAAAGTAAAGAATGCTCCCAGAGGACAACTTCCTGAAGGGCAGGAGATACCTCCAAGATTGTATCTCAAAAAGAACATTGATGGATTCCTGCAACACCAAACTAAGTACTGTAAATGTGCAAGAAAGGAATTTATAACTTCAGACAGCGTTGGCAAGATTGTAGACATGCGAATGAGCTCCATTGATTCCGTAACAAAATTATACCCGACATACAAAAGGTTTTCGAATTCCTTCACTCCAAACCGACATTTTAGAGTTTCCAACTTGATATATTATTTTCAAACTAATAATTGATTCATATCCCAAATTATTCTTCTCTTACAATACTTGGAACTGAAGTTTTAAGTGTTTGACTACAATTCAAATGAAGAACGTTGATACTGAAAGTCTTAAGAATGATACTCCTTCACTCAAATAGTCCACTTGAGTATAATGGAATAATGCATGGAATGAATGGATAATATATTTTTGGAATTTCTAAAATGAAATATTTTGATGCATTACCTCACAAAGTTAAGGACAATCTATAAACACAGTTGTGAAAAGAGTTTCACGAATAAAGTTTGTAGAATTCAGTATTAATCCAGATGTCCTAAATCCTATCAATTCTAGATTAATCCTCTTGAGCCTTTAATCCTTAGTTCTATATAAATAACATTTTTAAAAATTTCTCTGAATGACATATTAACCAATTGTAACTCAATTCAAAAGTGTTTTATTACAACATGTGCAAATTGTAATAAAATCGCCAACTATTAAAACACTACGTACAATTATAATTAGATCACACTAGAAATCACTACGTATATACGTTTCAAGTGCCCTTCTTATTAGGATTCTTTCTCAAGTGTAATCTCCCCCACCCTTGTTACCAGTGTCTAATCATCCTCTTTTGGATTGTAAATAGAGAATAAATAGACCTCCATCTAGCGTCAAATTTAGTAATGAACAGAACGGAAGAAGTCGTCTGCTATCAAACTCCACAATGCAGCATCATAATAAATCCATTTTTTTCTCTCCCTCTCCGCCTTCTTCTTTTTTTTCCCATCCCTTTCCCTATTTTTATATTCCATATTCTAACACATTAACAACCGACAAATCTTTATTATAGCTTTGTTGAAACCTAATCATATCTGGCTCGTAAAAGTTACGCAGGTACGCGTCCTTCCTAATGTCATAAACGATGGGATTTGCAACATCAAATATATGTATATTGTTTAGACAGTGGATGGCAGTGTTACACTGCATATTTCCTTTTTTAAATGCAAAAACATGTTTTTATGACGGGTTTCTAGACATCTTTTGGATTCCTCAATATACAGATGGGTTTTTTTGCTGCTATTTTGGCATCATATACCGTAAATGGCACCCTGTTTATTTAAATTACGATTTCTTGTATCAATGGATTGCTTTCTTTGATTAAGTATATTTCCAATAGTGATTCTAGGTTTACTTGCTATGCCAATCCCCGTATCACCTAGAACAGGTTTTAATATTTTTAAGCATGGCCTCCTCATGTGTGATGGACACATATCGAGTAACGTTATGTCTTTTACCAGTATTCGCCATGCAGTTCGACAGCAGACGACTTCTTCCGGTCTGTTCAATACTAAATTTGACGCTAGATGGAGATCGATTTATTCTTTCATTTTCGTCACAATAACGAATCCAACAGTGGAGGATTAGACTTTGGGAACGGGTGGGGGGGACACTTGAGAAAGAATTGTAGTAAGAAGGGGACTTGAAACGAACGTACGTAGTGATTTTATAGTGTGATCTATTGTTAATTGTACATAATGTTTTAAAGGTTGGCGATTTTATTTTACTTTTAACTGCACATTAAGTATTTTTTTTAAATGTAAAAAATATATTATTAGTCATCAAATTTCAAACGAAATTAAATAGAACTTTATCAGAACATTGATGCTTATGATTTACCAAAATACATTCAGTAATTTACATATGCATTCTGTAATATTAAATTTCGTTATTTATTACCGAGAAAGATAAGTTGAAACACAATCGACTTTTGACTGTCAATCACTGTCTTCTGCTATTTCATTTCCGTCTGAATATTTTGAAACAATGTGGAAGATATTCTCGAACAGGCCCTAGAAAAATCATAACGAAAATTCAACCACCTGACATATACGTTTCAGATGAGTTATTGTGTTATAAAGTGAATTAAATCGTTGATCAAGACCTAAAATTAAATATTACAGGCTTTTGTATTTACAAAGCAAAACCGCGGATCCATACAAAAAAAAAATCATTGTAGTTATTACATTACGTGAAGTTCTTAGACATTATAAGTACTCTTAACTATACGAGTCTAAAAATGCATATTTCCTTGATCCAATATAAAGTAGATCATCTTTCCACGACTACGCTTATAGACTCCTCCTTAGATTTGTGAGAATTGAAGTTCAGCTTTGCCTTTTCTGATGCGCAGTAACGATATGACTGCGTTGACAACATTCACGGAATTGGAATTTTCTTTTTTAGTCTTCTTTCCCATGAAAATGGAGTGTTTACATCAGTCTCTATGTAGGTGTTTTTACTCTGTTTATTTCTGAACCAGTGGTTCAATATTCTTAAAACATGGTATGTGCTTTTAAGGACAATCTTACCTTTATATTTAATATCTTTTCCAAGAGAATCCTTTTAGCTAACAATTCATTCTCGTATGGTTTGATATAAGCTACTGAACAGAAAAGTCGTTCCGGCATGGCCTCTGGTCTGGCATGAGGCAAATTTGTCGGAATCTGAGTTCGAATCCCGGTGCGGGGCTTAGATGTTACTTTATTCTTCAGTGTTTTTTTTTCTTTTCATAGGAGGCATAAGTCTTGCTGTCACGTTAGGGTCCCTCCTGGATAATAATATCCAAAATGACAGTAAAGCAACAAAAATTACGCTTCATAGAGACCAGTGTTCCGAAAATGGATTCGGGGAAACAACTACAAAAACAACAACAACTGGTCAGAAAAAGCAAATAATGACAAGAATTACAAAAGCAAAGTCAAATTTGAAAGCTTTGGATAAGATCTGGAAGAGCAAGTCAATTAATACTAAATGCATGCATTTTCAGCAGCATGCTATATCGATGTGAGAAGGGGTTTTGGCCAAAGATTTAAGAAGAAGAAGAATCCTAGCATTTAAAAGGATTTGTTATCGGAAGATTTTGGGAGATGGATGGATGGAGAAAGTTAATAATGAAGAACTTTATCCGATGAAAAATCTGAAAGAAAACCATCTGCAAAAGATTATTAAGCGGAAGCTAAGCCGCTTCGGAAAAATCTTCAAAATGAAAGACGACAATAAATTAATTATGAATAGACTGACGACATAGTTGATGCCTGAGCAGTTGAACTACAAGCACTGAGACACCTGTCACTAGGCAGAAAGAGATTGAGAGATGATGTTGGTTTCATATCTTTTAAATTAATTCAACATGGACAACTTAAGTATCTCGAATTAATTATTCTTTTTGAAACGAAAAGTGTTTAGTTGCTATATATAATATTTGAAAATAAAAATGCAGGCTTTTGTTTTTTGGCGTTTTTACGACTTTAAAACAATTAAAATATTAAAGAAATTTTAAGAAATAACATTTTAAGAAAAGTAGACTATTAAATTCTTTCTGAAAATTCTTGTTCTTTTTCTGTTTGCTGAAATGAAAAAAATAAAAATAAAATTATGGGAATCTTTACTAAAAAGATATCTTAAGTGTTTTGAAATGATAACATTTTTTAAATATAAAGTTATTGAAGAAAATGATTTTATTAAATGTTCTAATTTTCCCACTGAGTTGCTAATTATTAGAAAATTTTATATTTACTTGCATATTTACTAATCTGCCAACTAAATGTTGGGTGTCTCTCTGAAAAAATTTGAAAACAATTCAAAATTTATTAGTAGGCCTAAGTAAGATGTCTAAAAATGGTTTGATGGATTTTATTATGCTGAATTGGTTTTTTTTTTAAATATGCTTATTTTTCTAGATTGCCTTTTATGGAAGAAGACGTACACCTGACATCTTGTGAATCTATTGATAACTACACTGAACTCATGACAGCTGCTTACAACATTTTACGCAATGCAAATGCTAGTAACTGTGGTTGTTCATCAAAATGTATTCAAACTTATTATTCAGTGAAATTTCCCGATGTTATAATCCCGGATAATATCAATAATTTAGTTTATAACGTTGCTTACTTTTCCACTAATAATTTTTTAGAAGTTCATGAATATATTCGTTCCAATGTATATACTTTATTTGGAACCATTTGTGGTAATCTAAATTTTTATTTGGGATTTTGTCTATTTCATGCATTTGAAATTATAGATTTAACATATTCCTCCATTTACAGAAAAATATTCTAATAAATAATTATAATTGTAACCGTTACAAATTAATCTATATATATAAAAATGAATGTATCTTTCTTTCTTTCTTTCTTTGTTTCTTTGTCCTTTATACACTCCTAGGCCCTTTGACCTATCTGGACCAAACTTTGCAGAATTACTCTTTAGGACACTGCGGAAAAGATAGGCTACCTTAGAACCCGGACCCACCCCCCCCAAAGGGGTTGAAAAGGGGTAAAGGCCCTGAAAACCCCAATATCCACCTGGTGGTGAAAATAAGAACTACACAAATATTGTGTAAAGTGAAAAATTCGCTCTCCTATGGGGGGCAGGGACACCACACTTGGGTGGGAGGAAGCCAACACAAAGGCTGAAGTGTCCCACCCCGACCGACACCGGGACCTTATATTTAGGGCCCCTTCTCGGGCCCACAAGTCAAATGCAAATAAGGAAAAATTCGCTCTCCTATGGGGGGCAGGGACACCCCACTTGGGTGGGGGGATGGCGACACATGGGCCTAAGTGTCCCACCCCCCGATCGACACCGGGACCTTATATTTTGGGCCCCTTCTCGGGCCTCCCAAGTCATTTGCAAAAAAGGGAAAAATTCGCTCTCCTATTTGGGGCAGGGACACCACACTTGGGTGGGAGGAAGCCAACACAAAGGCTAAAGTGTCCCACCCCCGACCGACACCGGGACCTTATATTTAGGGCCCCTTCTCGGGCCCCCAAGAATATTGCAAAAAGGGAAAACTTCACTCTCCTATGGGGGCAGGGACACCACACTTGGGTGGGGAATGGCGACACAAGGGCCTAAGTGTCCCACCCCCGATCGACACTGGGATCTTATATTTACGGCGCCTTCTCACGAGCCCTTTCTTTCTTTGAGTGGCATTGCAACGCATGCCGGGTACAGCTAGTAATTTATAATTATATGCTGCTTGTTTTCAAGAAAACGTTTTATAAATGCAATTACATGCATATCTGCATAGTTAATAAGTAGCTTTTATGATTAATGTATGTAAATTTATTTGACAAAAAGAAGTTTAAGAAAACATTCCATTTTTATTTATATTTTAAGTGTAATTAAGTTTTGCCTGATTCTTTTCGAAATGGAAAACTACTAGAATTCTTAAAAAAAATATATACAGTAAACTTGTAAAATAATTTTTGCAATTTAGTTACATCTATCAAAGATGTTGATCTTATCTTATTAAATTCTTCTGATACCTTTGAAGAGGATAACATATTAGAAAACAGTGAAAATTTAAAGTTATATTATTAAAATAAGTCCATATAAGACATTTATATAAGGAATTAGCCACAAACTGCCGAAATCATAATAATTCAGTTGTTAATTTAGTGAAACTGAAACTGAAATCACGAAACTGTTCTTTAAGGCTGCCTTTATAGGGGTGTTTTGCGTGCTGAATTTGGGTGGTTCCTTGCTGGATTTTAGATGACAACCAGTTGGAAGACTTTGGCCATGAATCTTTCAATGTTGTGTTTTGCACGGCCATTAATTTCCAATAAAAAAAATAATGTGAAGTTCTCGTTGTCAACGACATTGAAAATGTATCGAATACCATATTGATCTACGGTGTTCTCTTTCAGAAATTTAAGAATATCTTTTGAAAAGAAACGTTATTGATGTTACCGTCTCTTGATTTTTTTTTTTTATTTAGACTTCATTCAGCTATGGTTTTGACAGAGGGGCAATCATTATAGCAATCGATTAAAATTAAAAAGACACTTTGCATTTAGGCAAACAATGATTACTCTCTCTGTGAAATATATCATGGCTGTTAAAGTTAATTGAATGATTAGTAAGATAATTGTGGATAGATGTCAAAAAATTAAAATCTTGGTTTCTAATAGCATAAATTTACTATGAAAGGCGTTTTTCCAACGTTTGCCAAGTTTTTCCTATTACATCGACATTTATTATGTGGGTACTGAATGGAATAGACTACGTCTTTAGTTGATACAATGGGGTTGGTACCTTTTTTACGGGTAGTAGATACGAAAATGCTGTTGTTAGTGGAAGTTATAGCTGTGTTTAAGGGCTTAAAGATGAGGGTAAGAAGGAATGGGGACGAAATCAGAAGGCTTTTTCTTAATTTTGTTATCATTGTTGTAATGATTTTGAATAGCAATTCTTATGTGTTTTGTGATGAATAACAATGGATTATTGTTATTCAATATGTATTAAATGTTTTCTAATTCTTTGAGAAAATTAATATAACTGTTCGACAAAGTGAAAGCCCTTTGATCGGCCATGTTAATACAATTTATCTTGAAGGAAGGGGGACTGGAGGACCAGAAATTGAGAGTGAGCTCGTGGGAGATGGGCTTTCTGTACACGGAAATGAACAAATTTCGTTTTCTCGTTATTAAAACGTCAAGGAAAGGGATAATTTGGCAATTCTCTTTCTGTATTTTAAATTTAATACAAGGTTGGATGTAATTCATGATATCCTTTATTATATCTTGGATGTTTGCTTTTGAATAGAAAAGCATGTCATCTACATAGCTGCAATAAAACGGGATATTTAAACAATCTTCATTAAAAATGAAAAATGCGAATCTTCTACATATATTATACTGTAATATTATTTATTTATTGATTGATTGATTTATAATCGTTTTCACCTAATATTCCTACATAACCGGTGGGGAAAAATAGAAAACCCATAGTATATTAGAAAATAAAGAAAAATAAAAAGAAAGCAAAAGCGAAAAAATGGAAAAAAAATATATTAATTAATTAGTTAATTATAGAAATAACAAAAAAAATCCTGTCCCATGATAACTTTGTAATGTGTGGGTTCCAACAGAAGGTTAGTTTGTTCATTTCCCGTTTGTTATTTATATCTTTATTTATTTAAATTTATTTACTTATTTATTTATTCATTGAAATTTGAAGCTTGATAAAGGAAAGATGTTGTTCTTTCCGAAAATTTGCTGTATTTTAATAAATGTTTTAAGTACAATGCAAGTTGATGCTTTGGTGTTATTGTTTATTTAGTTGTTTATTTGTTATTTTTTGTGTATATTACTGTAACGCGCCCCCTAGGGGAGCTTTTTTGAACTATTTTGCATAATCATTTTCCACATTCTTTGAATAATCTGCATACAATTTTTGTGTCATTCCGCTTATTGGTTACAGCTACAAAGTGCTCTGAATAGATAAAATTTAATTGCAATCACCTTGTATCATGAGATGAGCTGTGGACTCAGAGTTGGAATGTATCAGAAGCCACCAAATCAACCTTCACAATGGAATACCAGTTCAACTCCTACCACAGCATCTGTGAATGTTGGTTACGTCTGCGCCGTACAGCAATCTGGGGAGGGATACACGCCTTCATCACTCACTTATCAGGAATTATCACTATTAACAATAAAAGTTGCATTTCACATTACACACACAATTCACGTTACACACACTTTTCTATAATTTTATAAATTCTTAAAACTAATCAATTTTTTACAATCAGCCTACTATATTGACACTTTAAAATATGAATAAAAAACATTAACAAATATGGCTACGTACGTTTCTGAATTCCTTATTAAATTCCATTATCAAGCCATGTTTTAAAAACCCTGGATCCCCCAAAATTTTATTGTCCCGAAGGGAGTCGTCAAAGAGAATTTAATAAGGAATTCAGAAACGTACGTAGCCATATTTGTTAATGTTTTTTATCCATATTTTAAAATGTCAATATATCAGGCTCATTATGAATACAATCAGGATACGCTAAACATTTTATCATAATCAATTTTTTATTTAACGTTTCCATTGTTTTCATTGTTAGTCACGTTTCAGTATGTGTTCTTTCAATCTTATTGTTGGTCATTTTTTTAGAAAGACAAACTTAGTTCTACTCTATAAGATGTATTATTTCTTTGAAAACGAATTTTGCATAAAAATTCGAAATAGCATACAGAATATTTAATGTTTGTGTTATTTTGATGATTATATTTATAATTAAAAATTATTTTGATGATTCAGCAAATTACAAACTTAGCTTGATCTATTCTTTCAATGTTTCAACAATGGCTGAGCAAACTTCCGGAAAAATAAATGATAGCCTATTAACTGCTTTGATATTTTGAAAGTATATACTAGACTACAGTACGAATTTCCAGTTGCCAAATAATGTAGTATAACAGCTAATCTTTCTTGGGGCGTGTTAGCTTTCCTGTAATTTGTGACTTGTTTGTTGAGTTTTGGTGCTATGGAATCTAGTAGTTCATTAAATATTTCTGGTGTCATTCTGAAAAAGGTTCTGAAATGTTTGTCGTCTTCACTCCGCAGCTCATCCACAAATTGCTTGCATTGTAGGCACTTCTGTTTTTATATGGTGTTGTCATTCACCAGCGTCTCGGTTTACGTTTCTTCGTTTTGTTCTGAAGTAAAGCATTCACAACTAGAAATCCAGCACTTTGCACATAATTCATCATCAGTTGCCGACATTACTACGAGACGATCAATTCAATACCTTGCCGCGTAAAATGACGGAACCACAACCAATGGTTTCCAATTCAAAACTAAATCCGATGTGGACGACAACATATTATCAAAATCAAAATCATTTCCAATCGTTTCCAATCCTAATATGAACGAACACATTCGGACGAGTTGGCGTTGATTTACATTGGAACTTGGTCTGTCCGCACCTTTACACAAACAAAAATAAATTCCAAATTAAAGAAAGATCTATGAGTGTACATAAAACATAAAACCATCCAATGTAAATAATCTTACCTCCATTATACAAAAAATGGCTAATAAAATGCAATAGGAATAAAATAAAAATAAATAATATTAAAAGCTCTATTCTTTTTTCGCAGAATTTTAATTGAATTATTTAAAACTATGTTCAATTCAGAAATTTACGAGGAATTTTCGAAAGCTAAAATTATTATGAGAATTTACAATCCCATTAATCCTGTAAACATTAAAAATAAATAAAATATCGGAACTTTAAAAAAATTAATAAAAAAAGTTTAATAAAGAATTATTTATATTAAACCAAAATACGAAATTTCATTATTATTTTTAATAATTTTTACTATTTTTTTCCTCGATTTGTAATATTTTTGATATTATATGTTATAATTTACATTTTCCTTAACTATCATTAATTTTCATATTTATATATTCTTACTTTATGATAAATTTCACCATTAACTATATGATTATGCATGATTATTTTATTAATACATATTAAAAATTATAATTAAATTTTTATATGAAATCAGTATGACTTATTTTAGATTCTAATGTAAATAGATCTATAAAGTTAAGTTAAAGTACCCGTCTCTGCAGGCCTATACAGGCCAATTGGGGCGAAGGAGGTCAGGCTCCGGCGATGCAAACCACGTGACAAAGTTGGGGCCGGGTGGTCAGCCCGCCGCCCGCCCGCCTTTAACTCCCGGGAAAGAAACTCGGTACCCATTTGAGAGAGGGCTGGGTAGACCCTAGAACCCGTTTGGAGATGAAAGGAGCGTGGAAAAATCCCGCCCTCCGCCGAGGCCGGGAATCGATCCCGCCACCTCCAACCCGCAGCCCAGCGCCCTGACCACTGGACTACCGGGCCCACAAATAGATCTATACAGACACAATATTTTTTATTTAACTCTACAAACATTACAATCCAAAATATTTTATCTAATCTGAAAAAAAATGATTTTATTTAATTGTTTTAATGCATCTGTATCTTTTAAAAGTAACATTGCTTACAATTCTATTACTTTTGTTATTTCATGTTTTTCCTTAATGTAATTTTATTTCATTCGTATTATAACCTTATTATAGAAGTTTGTATCTAGTAGAATATAATTGAAATTAAAAAAAAAATAAAAAAGTAGTAAAAAATTTGCTGATTTGAGTTAATTAAATTACCAAAATGTTAGGTACCGAATAGGGATTCAAGAGAAATAGGAGAAAAAAAGGGAAAATAAAATTTGAATTTTATAAAAGTTTCACTGCCGTTCCTGCAAGGCCTAGCGGTCTAGACGGCAGTCTGCCGTGTGGCTGTTGTGCTGGAACCTGGGTTCATATCCCGGCAAGGGCACGGCTGATTCTTTCTTCTCCTGTGTTTCGTCCATTTCTCCCCTGGGACTTACTATCTCAGGGTTATTCTGGGCGAGATGTGAATCTCGTTCCCCTTCTGGAATTTCCTAGCCTCACCCTGAGGTTGTCAGGTTGGGCTAGCCCGTGGTCCATAGTTGGCCAAAGTCGATGAAAGGAAGGAAGAAAGGTTTTTACTACAGGGCGTATTGAAAAGTTTTTGTAATAATAGAACTATTATGGCAGTAGTTGGAATGAATGGAGTATGATATGATGTAAAACACTGATTAAAACAATATACAATTTCACATTTCAATGTATAAAATAAAAGTCTTTAAATTTTATTCAAAATGTGAATCATTCGCACTGTCCAGTTAAACATTTTAGTTCCAGTTAAAACATTTTAAAAACAAAAAATAATCTCTTGGAACATCAAATTCTGATGGTTTTTCCTGATTCCAGAAGTAAACCAATTATATTTAAACACATTTTGAAATTTTTGTGATGATAAGTGATGATGAATTTAAGATTGGATTTTTAAAATTTATTCTATTTGAAATAAATCAATCGAAATTCCATCATTTAAAATAATGTCAGAGAAAGTTCTTTCAAAGTTTTTATATGGTCTGAAGAAATAAATATCCAAAGGTTGAGCTATTGCTGTAAAGTTTGGAGATAAACGTTTATCAGAGGGAAGACTCGAAGGTGGTTGTGAAGAGGCTGCACAATATGAGCAATAACAGTAGTTATATAGGGTAGCGCATAGAAAACCGGCCCCAATAGGCATTTCTTTTTGTATTGCTTATTATTTTGGGGCCGATTTTACGTGCGCCACCCTGTATAACTATTTTTTTCCAAGCGAATTGACCACTTAGGATCACGCTACAACATCATTTCATTTCCCTGTTTGGAGCTTTCTCTGTCTTCAATACTCCTTCATGAGTTCGCTGACCTGCTTCCGTTGATCTTCAGTCAGGCTCTTCTGGTCTTTGTGACTCGTCCTGCGGCTTGAAATACTTCCAAATTTTTCACTATGTTTCTAAATGTATTTCTATCCACTTAGGATCACGCTACAACACCATTTCATTTTCCTGTTTGGAGCTTTCTCTGTCTTCAATACTCCTTCATGAGTTCGCTGACCTGCTTCAGTTGATCTTCAGTCAGGCTCTTCTGGTCTTTGTGACTCGTCCTGCGGCTTGAAACACTTCCAAATTTTTCACTATGTTTCTAAATGTATTTCTATCCAACATTTCAACCTCAGAGATCTTTAATATTTCCATCTCCCTCTTTACTTCTTTAATTCATGCTATAGTGGTCTTCTTTCTTCAGAAGCATTCAAATATCTGTTCAGTAAGCCTATTCTCATACATTCTATACAAATGTCCGAGGAACGTCAGCCTCCTCTTCCTAATGGTCTCCCAGATTCTTTCCACCTTCCGCTAAACTTCTTTGTTACTCCTAAGTTTCCACCCACTTTCAGTCTCAATAGCACCCATAATTTTTCCAAGACTTCTAGTTTCTCCAGCTTATAGTTTAAGGCCAGGCATTCACTAGCATACATAAGTCGTACATAAAGACAAGGAGACCAATACCTACAGAGCAGGTTTCTGGTGTCCGCACAAAACAACACAACACAAAAGACAAAGGACAAACAAGAAAAAAAAAAGGGGGGGGGATTAAAAATAATGAAACACTTAATTTTTACAAGATTCAGCAGTTGGAGGATGCGCAGGGTAGAGTTGCATCCTTCCCACGCTGGCCGTCAAAGACTCGACCAATGTGTTTCAGCGCAGATCGCAACTCCCTAGGCATTGCTCTCACAACCAGGTAGATCAGTTGGATCCAAGTAGATATTAAAAAGAAGCAATGTCTTAACATGAAACCGTATTGTACATGAATGGATCGTAACCATTCCTAAAAAAAAAAAAGCTAAAAAGAAAATAACAGGTATATCAATTTCTATACATTACAATAGACACCGTATGTCCCAAGTTAAAAAAATAAAGTTGAAGAGGTCTTCGCGATCAACGGCCACTACTGAGCGACTGAAGTAAGCATGATAATGTAGGCCTACCCCCTAGTAAAAACGTTGTACTTGTAATGACAGACCTTGTAATAAAAAAAAGAAACGAACCAGTCAAATACAAAAAAAGGAAGAAAAAAGGAAAACCCAATCTATATTACTAAAATCTTTTATTTCTCTGTCTGTCTGTCCGGCGTAATTTCCTTTGAGAATGGAAAATAGAAATAATTTTTACAATAAAAAGTCCGTGACGGGAATCAAACCTGCAACTTTCTGATCCGAAGTCAAACGCCTTATCCATTAGGCCACAGAGACTACAACTCGTTTAAAATTGTTTTTTGATTTATGTTTCCTTCCCCTTCCCCCCATCAATAATGAATGTATTCAATCTTTTTTTTGAACCTCAAGATTGCTTATTTATTTCCGATCCGTCTATTTATTTGTAATTCAAAAATGACAATTAGAACTATAATTGCCGAAACGTTGCAATATTTTAAATATAATATTCTAACTTAACCAAATTCTATGTGATACAAGCGGGTGTACACGGGGGATCGCCTAGTTAAATACTAAAAACACTTACATTTATCAAAAGGAATATAATGTCTCAACAATCACCAATTCTTTAACTATTAATCACCAATTCAATTATCAAATGCATAAAATGAAAAATACGGTCCCCCTTAAAAAAATGAAAAGTAAAAAACAGGTTGAAAATAACCTAAAAAAAACAAGACCCACTCAAAGACACATCTTTTGAGCAAAGCTACAATAATAATTTAAAATCTTAAGTACACAATTGTCCGGGCAAGGGTACGATATATGTCTTCAAGATAATAAAATCCTGAAATTATTACGGATGAGAAGACGCTGAGGATTCCGACAACGCCACAAGACGTGGTCGGGATCCTCGTCTTCATTGAAATCACATAATTCACACTCGGGCTCATCCCTGAAGCCAAATCTAAAAAGATAACTGGGAAAAGACCCATGACCCGTTAAAAATTGATTTAAAACGAAGCTAGCAATAAACAAACTTTCACCAACTTTTTCAATGAACCTAAAAAGTGACCGTCCTTTATGGGTATGCTCCCAATGATTTTGCCATACGGCTATTTGATTCTTAAGTTTAAGATTGCTTGAGAAACTTCTAGGCAAGGGACAGAGATAAGTGGTGCTTTCCAAGGTAGTGGCAAGCTTGGCCTCTCGGTCGGCATCCTCGTTGCCTATAATTCCCACATGTGCCTTGACCCAAAATAAATAAATATTAACATTCTTACTCAATAAATTCTGAATATAAACAAAAGCATCCCTCGCCGATTTATTCGAGTAAGACCACTTGCAAACTGCTCTCAGAGCAGCCTGAGAGTCAGAGATAATGGCAATATTGAAATCAGGATAGCACCAAAGCTCAAGACACATGGAAAGGGCACTTAAGATAGCACTGAGTTCGGCCTGGAAAACCCGAAGCATCATCCCCAGGAAGACGTTCTCTGATGATGTCAATAGTGTGATTAAAACAATCTTTAAACATGACGGCGAATCCTACCTGACCATCAACCTTAGAATCATCTATATAAATTTTTAAGTCCATTGAATCACTATTATCTTCCCAAGTTGAAAAAGTAAAAGAATCAATTTCGTTAGGATGTAACCAAAGAGAAGGAGGTACCCTTTGGCAATAGTTTAAATTAAGGATCCTCTGATTGTATTCATAAATTTCTTTAGCCTGAATCCACATAGGAACAATGCCACAAAGGACGTAAAGAGCATCAGTAGAAAACGTCCTGTATGTGCGAGCTATAGAAATCAAGAAAGGTCTAATTAATAAATTAAAATAATTATTATTTCTGATAAGACAGGCAGAATTACCCCAGATTTCGGCTGCATATAGAATTTTAGGCTTAATTACGGCATTTACTAATAATTTTCTTATTTCTGATGACCTATCCCCATTCCTGGGGGCAATAGAAATGAGTTTATGTATGTTCACTGCTACCTTTTTCCTTAAGTAATCGAATTGGTTTGTCCAAGTAAAGTCATAATTCAAGACCAACCCCAAGATAAAGCAATGTAGATTTAAATACTATTTTATTATTATTTAATTTGAAAATTGGTTTTTTGATGTTCTTCTTATTGGAACATCAAAAGCAGCAGTCTTATTACTATTAATGGTTAGTTTATTGTCAGTTGTCCAAGTCGTGAGAACAGGCCTAAAAGAGTCCCATATAATTTCAATTCTTCTGATAGATGGGGCCGCCACCAAAACAATAATGTCATCGGCATAGGCTTACTTATCCAAGGCACCCACTGGGTCGATCACGTTTGCCCAATTACGAAAACGATCAAAAAGATCTTCCATTACTAATAGCCACAGCATAGGACCCAGATTACTACCCTGTGGACAACCTTTAAAAACAGAACACGTGGAAGAACCTAAAGTAACTGATCTATCCTTGAGAAAAGATAAAATTAAGTAATAAATTCCTCAAGATGTTCATAACAGTCAGGTACCAAGCATTCGATATATCGATAGAGACAGCAGTCACGTGATGCCCCAAATGTCTATGAGTCTAAAGGAAGGAACGAACAGAGTCAATAGCCATAACCGTAGTGTGGCCTCTACGAAATCCTAATTGCATATCTGAGAAATAATTATATTTTTCTAAGTAATAATACAACCTATTATTGACAAATTTATCAAGAACCTTACCGATGATAGGCGGAATACAAAATCATCTATAGCGACCATCTTCCTTAGGAAGACGGATTACCCTGGGCTGCTTCCATATCTTGGGAAAAATACCATCTCTTAAACATGTATTAATAAGAAAAACCATGTATTGCCGAAGGCCTGAAGAATATAAGGGAGATCATATCCTGACCTGCAGAAAAATCAAGAGTAATAGAATAAAGAACATTACAGAGTTGCTGGAGAGAAATATTGAAATCGTCGTTATCTGTAAGGTAAGGAGAAGAATCTATCTCCTCAAGAAGAAGAATCTTCACTAACAGCCACAATCCTCTGGAAAGTACTCCTGTAGCAGAGCATCCGAAGTCTCCTTATTGGAGCAAGTCCAAATGCCATCATTTTTTTTGCATGTTCTCAGGACGAGAATATTACCAATTTTGTTACTAAAAATTTTAGAATGTAATTCAAAAACGTTTTGGTGAGACTCTTCTACACAAACCTTCTTCTAGGAATCCAACTTGGATTTCTGAGAGTCCGACGGTAAACAGCTCTAGCTTCCCTCCATTTAACTGCTATAGTTTGCTTCCTAAGTGGATCCTGGCACTTAATATATTGTTTCCAGTACGCTCTAGCTCTTGTCCTGAGTTCTCTCAATTCGGAAGATCACCACCTAGCACCACCTGTATTTCTAAACATATTTTTCTTAAACGGAATAGCTTTATTACAAGCCTCCTTACAGAAGGATTGAAAATCCGAGGCGGCTTCCTCACAATTCTTATATAGAATTGTATCATTAAGAATATCTATTTTATCAGGGATGCCCACGCGGGGGAGTCACGGCGCAGACTGCGCCATTAAAATTTTTGGGAGGGTTCAAAAAAAAATTTGGTTGGGGGGTTGTGGATTTGAAGATTCCTTGATTCCTTTTCTTTTTTTTTTGGTTGTGGATTTGGAGAATCTATGTTTTGGGGGGGGGGGGGGGGGCAAAAAGATATTGTGCCCCGGGCGCCAGCTATGCTCGCTAAATGAATGAAATGCAACTAAGTGATTTCAGCGATCTCAGCCAGTGGCATAGTAAAAATTTTGGGCCCTAATGCAAATGTGGGCCAAGCCCTCCCTCCTCTGCCAGATCTTTGAGGCGGGTGAGCCAAAAGAGCTAGGGGGGGGGGGGGGGGATTTTATTAACCAAATAGTCAACAAATTCGTTCCACCTTGCAGCCTTCAGACGGTAAGAGAGAAGCAAAGACAGGACCAAGCTCAAACGAAATCAACCCATGGTCACTACTAAATTGTCAGCGCAAACATACCAATTGTGGGCGTATAATCCTTTCGAAAAACTCACATCTATCCAACTTCTACCATTAGTTGAATAGAAAGTTGGAATAGATTTAGTATCATTCCACAGTTGTGAATTATGACCAACCAACCAGTCAGCCAGATAAAAGCCTGTGTTGTCATTTAAGTCGTCGCCCCACATCTTGTTTCTTGTATTAAAGTCACCTACAAACAAAATATGGGGGTAGGATCTAATTATATAATCCAAAATGCTTAAAATACTATTTAAATTATCGTTTTTTTGAGCATATATATTGACGATGACTATTTTATAATTATTAGCGTTAATCTCAATAGCAATTGAGTCTTTGGAAAGGTATTGAGGAAGTATTATAGGTTGTAAATTATTATTAATAATGGCTATACAACAGCGAGATTTAGTGTGCTCATCCTTATTGAATAAAAGAGGACATTTTCCACCTAAAGGAGAATGACGCCCTCTCATGAATAGTAGAGTTCCTGAATGCAAAGTACATCGAATCCATCTTTGAAGATTTGAAGTTTGCAGCATGCTTGCCAACCTCTTCCTGTATTGAGCTGGTCGATTTTGATCATTGATAAATTAGTTTCCTAAGGGATGATAGCACTCTCAAATAACATGGGCAGTTAAAACTATCTGCCCAGTGATTTGTATTAGATGTTCTCATTTTATCACAATTACAACGCTTGTAAGTTTGAGACGTGGATTCATTAGTCTTATGTCGACCATACAAGTATTTGATATAAGTAATGTCATTTTTGCAGTTGGCCGCAAGGTGTCCAAACTGTTGACATGAAAACAGAGATGTCTTCTTCGAATGGAGCAGAAATATACTCAAAAAGAATATAACCACTACTTTTAAAGAAATTGAAGATGTTAGGATGAACATATAGAAACCAGTTTTTTTTTTTTTGCTTGTCCCTATAACCACTCCTTTCTTCATAGCTTCTTTACTAATAAAGCCTTGAGGGTCAACATACTTTCTGATAATATTTCCAAAATTTCGTTATCATTATATTCTTTGGGTATTCCTGTTAATTTTATAGTTGAATCCTTGTTTTTAATTGAAGTTACTTGCAATGAATCATTTCCTTTCAGTTGAGTTTCCAATCTAAGTTCTTGAGCATTGTTGAACACCTCAGGATAAAGCCCCATTTTTAGTGATGACCTTATTTTTAAGACCTCCATCAATCATATCAACTTTTAAAGTTTGAAACAATATTTTTACTAAATTTTTAACATTATTATCATTTTTGACTGCATCTTTGAAAGAAACTTTGACGTAGAACTCGGTCTCATTATTTTCTCTGTAATTTGTACTTTTATCTTTTTTCCCGACAATGCATTGATCCTTAGGTCCTAAACCTACCTTGACCTTCGAAGCAAAAGAATCATTCTGAGGTTTGAGGTTCTCTTTGTAATTTTTGAGCGTGGCAAACTCGCTCGAAAGCATAGCATAATTGAATTCCTCCTTTTTACTGCTTTCCGAATCTTTCATATAAAACATCATTTTAGTAAAGATTTGAGATATCTCCATCAAAGAATTAGAGACATCTCTCTGGTCTGCTTTAGTAAAAGATACTTTTCTATCTCTTCTCTAGTGGTTGTATTTCTAATTGTGGAAATATGATCATAAATCTGGTTAATGGTTTCCATAGAAATTGAAGATAATATATCTGCTGACTTATTCAAATCTGGGGAAGTAGATTGCGATGATGGAAGAACAGGGTTATCAGGATTCTGTTTTGACCACAGTGTTCTTGTGTGTTATTTTGGCATTCCAGGATAAACACTTCTTCTTGTAGATGTTTTTTGTCAACCGGTAAGCTCTCTCCATTTTTGAGATCCGGTCTGTCAGAGCGACATTTTCTAATCCATTTTCCTGTACTGTCTCACCCAGATATTTGAACTTCTTGACCCTTTCGATTCGTCCTATTTCGGTTTCCAAGAATTTTGGTCCATCTTTATTGTTTATCATGTATTTCGTCTTTTCTGATGAAATCCTCAATCCTGTTTGTCTTGCAATTTTTTCCAAGAGATTAATTTGTATGATTGCGATCTCTGGACTTTCCGATAGTACAGCAAAGTCATCTGCGAAAGTCGGCAGTTGATCTTAATCCCTTTTGACTTTCTCTCTAGGCATATCGGAGTTATCCCTTGAAGTTCAAGCTCCGAGTTCGAAATTCTCACAATCTTTTCGAGGACGCAGTTGAACAGGAGCGGGGATAGACCAGCACCTTGGCTCACGCCTGTCTTGATTTCAAACGGTTGCGATAGAAGCCCCACGAATTTCACTCTAGAAGTTGTGCCTGTTAGGGTCTCTTTGATTACATTTGCTAATTTTCTTTTAATTCCAATTTCCCTAATGATCATATCCAAAGTCTCTCTGTTCATCGAGTCACAGGCTTTTCTGAAGTCAACGAAGAACACCACAATTTTCTTCCCACTCAGCATTCTGTGACGAAGTATTGACTTCAGGTTGAAGATTTGTTCGATACAGGAGCGATCTTTCCTAAACCTTCCTTGGTATTCCCCTATTTGTTTGTTCAGAGTCGCCTCTATTCTATTCAGAAGCAGTCTGCAGAGGATTTTATAGACGATCCGAAGGAGGGACACGCCTCTATAGTTGTTCACATCCTGTTTGTCCACTTTCTTATGTAGCATGTGCATAAGTGCCGTTTTCCATTCAACGGGGATTTTTTCTGTCTCCTAAATTCCTCTGATGATTCGATGAAAATCTTCTAAAATTTTTGATTCTGCCCATTTCAACATCTCTGCCGTTATAGAGTCCTCTCCATTTGCCTTGTTATTTTTTAGATTTTTAGATTTTAGAGGATTTTAGCAGTTTGATGCAAACAACAACTTTGATGCAAACTGCTGTAGATTACCATATTTACGAACTTTTTAAGGGGTTTTACAGATCATGGGAAAGAGAAAAGACATTTCTCAAAAGAAGCAAGGGATGATTTTGTAACTCAAAGCTGAAGGAATTTCGAATAGGAAAGTTGCTAGGAAATTATCAATTGACCACAAAACTGTGGGAAATATATTGAAGAAACAAGCTGAAACTGGAAAGTTTTAGGTACAAGTTTTAGGTACAAATGTGGTCGGAAGAAAATATCCAGTCCCTGATTGTGCAGGGCAATGAAAATGATGGCAAAGCAAGACAGAAAACTGAGTTCAAGGCAGATTGCTTTTAAGATTGAGCAGGAGTTTGAGATTTCAATTTCCCATGAAACAGTGCTAAGACGCCTTTCTGATCTCAACCTTATAAAGAAAAAAACCTGCAAAGAAAGCCCTCCTAACAAAAAGGCATGTTAAAGAAAGAAAAAAGTTTCCTGATCTGTATCAACACTGAACATCCGAGGACTGGAACAATGTGATTTTCTCGGACGAAAAGAAATTTAATGTGTAAAAAACTAAGTAAATATTGTTGTACCAGTAGAGCAGATTTAATTGAGAAAATTATTCACATCTGGTAGCATGAAATCAAATCTGATATATGTGTAAAACTTGTGGAGTCAATGACATATCGAGTTCAAGCCCTTAAAAAGGCACGAGGTGGACACACAAAATATTAAGGCAAGTTAATTTTAATGTAATATATAATGTAACATATGTGACGCTTTTTATGTTTATAGGAGACGCTGAAGAAAGGCCTGAATATACTTTTATTTTGCTAAAAATTGGATAGAGCTTATGACAGCTTTAAGAACATCAATAAATTATTTAACAAAAGTTTGAGAATGACTAATTTAGTGTTTCCATATTTTTTTTTTTGATATGTTTAGATATTAATGAAAATTTTCATTAATAAAGTTTTATATTATTCTGTGTAATTATTCAACATTATTTTCAATTATTTTTGTAACAATTAAGAGATAAATTTAGAATTTTCTATAAAGGAGAAGAAATATCAATATCATGAATTTAAGAGGATAATAATTTATATTCTTCATTAGAAGAGCACATAAGGGCAATACAATCACAAAAATATTTGGATGTTGTCAGATGCCATTTGAAGCATTTTCTTTCCAATCACCAGATATTTTTGTGATTCTTTTGCCCTTATGTGTTGTTCCAATAAAGGAATTTCATTGTGGTATCCGGATAACGGAAAAATACCGATATATCTTTTTTTTGTAATTATCTCTATGAATATACTACAGATATTAAACTTAAGATCTTTATTGAAATTTAAATTTTAAAGATTTGAAAAATTATTACTTGTTTTCTTATAAAAGTTAATGAATTAGATAACATTTTAAAGTTCTATGTTATTCTACTCATTATTTTCAATAATTTTTTTCATCATTGACATTTAAATTAAGAATTTTGAATAAACTAGAATTAGTATCGATGTAAATACGAAATCAAGAATTTTAGAAAGTAACAATCATACACATCCTTATGATATAAGTATCTCCTCATTTAATGTATTTATTAGAATTAACTTGATCTCTTTAGTTGTTTTAAAATTTAATTTTTTTTTTTAAAATCGTTAGTAATTGTTATTTCATGAAAAGTTAAATCCAATTAGAGACTCTTACAAAATGTAAGAACATAAAATATCAGAATCAAATTTTTATTACAGACTTCCAATGA
Organism: Thereuonema tuberculata; assembly: GCA_023159025.1. NCBI lineage: Eukaryota > Metazoa > Arthropoda > Chilopoda > Scutigeromorpha > Scutigeridae > Thereuonema > Thereuonema tuberculata. Next base: position 224,929 of record JAFIDM010082723.1, on the reverse strand, counting down.
ATGCCCGACAAACCGGAGCACCATTAAAGAAATTCCCACAATGTTTGGCACCTGCATATCATTTACAGAAAGTAAGTATTGCGGTATTAGTTGTTTCATATTTTGCGCAGCATTGGAACTTCCATTGTTAATGGAAAATATTGCTTAAAATTGTAGAACCCAAAGCTTTTAAATATAATAGTTTGATTTGAGTTTTTAGTCCAGACATTCGAAAGTGATTTCCAGTCGATGTCAGTACAAAATATCACCCTTATTTTAAGATATCTGATATTCGTTACACGGGAAATACTTAATCATTCTTCAATTGCGTACTGCCAATCGGATTAATACGAGAGAACTTCATTACTTTGTGTTCTTTGCTCAACAGTTTTTTTTTTGTTTTGTTTTTTTTCTGTGGGGTCATTTAAAATCCAACGTTTATACGGACGAACGTCCATATGACATTCCAGACCTGGAGCTGAAAACTCAACAGGAGTGCCGATGTATTACTCCTCAGGAGCTTCGAAATATTCGGGCACTATCTTGCAATGAATGGCAAAATTTTTAACACTTACAGTTATAATTTTCACTTTTCTTATTTTCTTTATTTTTGTTGTTTATTCTAATTAAAATGTAGGGAAGAAAGAACTTGCGCAAATTAAAATAAACAAATTAACAAATATCCTATTCCTGAGCAAAAATGAGCACGAAGTTATTAAGTAAAATGGTGTCATTTTGTAGACATCGACTGGAAGTCACTTTGGAGGTTCAGACCAAAAAATCAAATCAAAATATTGTATCAAAAAGTCTCTGATCCTATCAAATTAGGCAAAAAACGAAATAAAACAACGACATCTATAATGAATTTCAATTAAGATAAATCTCGTGATATGACAAAATCTAACCTTACTTTCCCTAGAAATCGTGGAGTCAAACACAGAAATGGCGTCTCTGAAATCAAGTCCTGTCAGTACGAGAGTGAAAAGTATCACAGCCATACGAGGTGTATAATTTGGAACATTTTGCAGTATTTCAAGATTGGTGAAATCTGTATTTGAGGTGCTCCATAGAATGCCTACCGAAACTAATTTGTCCGCTTAGTCGATGAAGAAAATTGTCGGCGAAGGGTCTTTGAGTCGGAAATTGTTCACAACTCCCCGCTTGAAGCGGATTAAGCCAGTGGTCGATGTGTGCGACTTGACTTACATATTGTTAGAGCCAGTATCAGTAAAATTATTCATAAGAATGAATATGCAATGCTTGATATCATTTCACCTGAAGGTTCAGTGAAAGACTGAATTTGAGGGAAACAAACATCTTTGCTATAAATTTTTCAAATGAAGCTGGAATGAAGTATGGAAGAATCATTCTATATTGACACAGCCAAGTCAGTTATTAAAAATATAAAAATTATTTAAATAATAACAATAACATAAGAAAATATATTCGTCACAGTAGAAAATAGAAAAACTAGAATGTTTTCGTTATACAGTCGGACCTCTATTTAACGAAGTCGCTAAATCCCGAAAAAAAGTTCGTTATATGGAAAATTCGTTAAATAGATATTCACTTTTTAAAATTACTTTAAACTACATAAAACAGATTTAAAATACATAAACAATAAATATTAATAAAAAAGTAATAATTTTAATGACATAAAGCATAAATTACCACATGCATACTTAAATTTTACTAATAAAAATCTGGTATTTTTGACTGATTTTTTTTTTTTTTTTTTAAAGTGTTTTCACTCATAGTACGTCTTGCATCTTTGCAATGCACCAAAAAACCCTTCAGGCGTATTTTCTTCAAATTGTAATCCGCGTCGGATTGTTTCAAATGATTTTAGCATTTCATCATACGAAGGTTTTTTGATTTCTTCATCATGATCATTTCCATTTTCATCATCTTCATCGCAATTCCTTGCTGTATTATTTTTATTTTTCACATTGTCCAAAATATCCGATTCAGTTAGTGTTTCCAAGGTCTCAACTTCAAAATCAAGTGAAAGATAATAATCATCAATCACCACATCATCGTTAATTTCTTCTTTTTACCTCAGCTGTATCCTCGAAAAAGTTCGTTAAATAGAAAATGCACTTCGCTATTTGGAGGTTATTTTACGAAGAAATTAGCAAAATGTTCTTGGTTCCAAAGAAAAGTTCGGAAAATAGAGAAATTCGCAAAATAGAGGTTCGTTAAATAGAGGTCCGACTGTATTTATAAGATTTAGTTAAGAATTTTAGCAATAGTAGCTAAATGTCGTAACGATAACAATAAAAAATGTCGCTGTTACGTTATGGTAACATCAATCCATAAGCAAATTACGTCATAAACAGTTCTTCTTTCAGGAACTGGACTGTACATTATTCACATTATCAAGATTATCATAACTAATAAATAACTAATAAAGAAAACCTTGAGAAAGTCTTTACATAATAAAGACGAAATATTGGTTATCGAGTTTGGTGTCCTGTATATTTTAAGATTATCACATATTTATGAACATCCAATAATTTCCTCTATGCTTTCAACTAACGTAACTATGTATACAAACTTTTAACACTTTTACAGAAGAGAACGTTCAGATATCTTAGTGAATCCTAACTTTTATTGAATATTTCAAGCAGCTTTAGTAACTAATGTTTATTGTTTTAGAAGATTCCATAAGTACCTTCACTATTTCTTTAGTTAGTTTAATTAATTAGCCATTCTGGTTCTTTGATCAATTCCAGATCATGTAATTATACCTCTGTAAATCAAGTGAGATTTGTTTTACAAACACTAAAGCAAATTCTAGATCAATCTTAACATTGATTTGACATATTTCTTATAATTAGAATTCCTTGTGGCAAAATTGAATTATTTTTGAATGTTTCCTCAATTTCATCTAAAATAAAATTCCTGAATCTAAAAGATCATGATCTTATAACAAAGGTTAATGTTTATTTGCAAAATTTAATGATTATATAACAAAACAAATCAAGCACAGTTTCACATTAATGCGATATTATTGTTGTGAGTTTAACAAACAATTGAAATATTTCGATCAAACAAAACTACTTAAAACAAAATTAATGTAAGAAACTTATAAAGCAGATTTCAAAAGACATTTTGGCGTATATTACTATAATTTACTAGTCGCATACAAGAAATTGAAAACAGCAATCAAAACATGTAGAAATTTTACATTAAACATTGAAACTTACAAAACGTTGCCAGAATCTGTCAAGATTCTTTAAGAAAGATTGTGTTTTCCAATTTTTCAAGTATTTTCTCATAAATTGATTGATGCTTTTATTTTTACTTTTAAGGTTGTACACAAATATATCGAGGGCTCAACACTAGGATTTTCTTTAGTTTTGAGAAAGACAAATATGAAATGCCTTATCAGTTTTGGGTATGTTAATTTTAATTTTTGAAGTCTTACCTTCAGCGTCTTAGTGGGATCCCTAACCTTATCTTAATTTTATTACTTCTATGTCAAATAAATTATTATGACATTTAAATTATAAATGTTATTGGCAAGATTGCAGACTACTTAAAAACTCAAATGATAACTGCACTTAACTTTAATAGTGGTTGGTATTTTATCTAATAGGATTCAGTCCAATATAGTTTTTCCGTGTTTCCGTCCACTTGAGTTTAACTTACAATTCACTTTAGGAAAGCACTTATTCCGGGTCGAATATACTTTGCTAGAACTAGCACTCTTATGGTTACAACTTCATTGCTTTAACGAAAACTAAAGAGACATTGACTTCGTTTCTCTTGATCACCTTTTTTTTTTCTTATTATCCTAAAAGGATGGTCTTATTTCAATAATATGATTCACGTGGTTGTATCCTGACTGTCATATCTATTTAGCAACACCAATCCTCGTTGTATCAATAATTGCTAACAATTGCTTTCCTTTTTAATGCACACCCACATTTTAATCTTACAAAATTTCTATTGTGGATCAAACACCTTCATAATATTGGAAAACATGGTTGATATCTACCTCCAGTAAAATAAGAGAAGTCTCATATGATACTGAATATGTTGCCAGTAGAACTGTCACTGCTGACATGCCTCCGTTTTCGTAAGGTACCCTGCCCAAATTACGCCGCCTTAACATTTAAATTACTGTAAGTCTGGAAATAAGGTGTATCGAAACACAAAAAATTAAGACCAAGAAAGTTTAATCTTCTGTTTGAAGCATACCATAATGAAACATATGATAACTTTTATTGGAGAAGTATGAGAACTCAAATAAAAAAACTTTGAAAACTGGCGTTATTAGGAACACCTGGTCCAATTAACGCCACCTACTTTCTAGTAACTTAACTTATTTAAAATTAAGAAATTTAAATTAAGAATTATTCCATCATTGTAAACATTATTTGTACAAAATTACAGTAAAAAGCAACTAAATTTGACTTTCTGTAAAAAATAATAATAAATCACATGAAATTAACGCAGTCTTTCAAATCTGTAGCTAAAACAAAAGAGGAAATGTAAAAATTAATTATTTTCGGCATTTTCCGATTATAAAAGCAAAATAATAAATAAGATAAAAATCTATATTTTCATGAAACATAATAGTAACTTATAAATGTCGTACGTAACCTAAAATCGTATATATAGACCATTAACACCACCATGGCGTTAAAGTGCTACTGAGCACATGGATCACATGATACACTTGTTTGTCTACAATTTCCGAATTTTAAAAATAACAGTTAACTTATCTACATAGAAGAATCTTCAAGAATCAAGAAAATATATAGTTAATCTTTGCTGAACATTAAAAAATCTATATTTTATATTACGTTGATATAGTAGCAGCCTTTCAGAACCAGTCCTCGACACGAAAAGGTGGAAATATAATTTCACTCGAAAATGTTGGTGGTCTGCTAGTAACTCACTTCAACACTAGATGGCATGTTAATGCAAACTACTTTGGTGCAGTACCGCCATCTCTTATATCTATGAAGAATTAGATAGGTGGCGGTAAAGGTATACATGGCGTTATATGGCTGAGGTACCTTATCAGAAAATTTTTCATTTGGTTTAAAGATTTTTATCGTTTCTTTGTCTCTCACACTACTATTGGTATGACTATCATCTGAATTTTGAACGTCTTTTGGTAATACCTTTGTTATTTAATTCTATATGAAATACTATGCTCTAGGAATGAGACTTCTTTATATATCCCCCCAAAACAAAACCCAACAACATGAATTGATACAAAATGAAATTTTACTCGGTGAAAAAAAATTGATATACAATATATTAATCCCATAATCTGCAAGAACAGAATAATCTGTAAAAAAGGAAACTAATTATTGATGAAAAGTCTACTTATTAATAAAAAAAAATCAGTTATTGCGTAACCGAGTACATTAAGGACGAGATTCGAGATGGTCAATAATTTGGTAATCCCATTCGAAGTCATTGCTTCACTTTATCAAAATTTGCTACTTACTGACAATAAGCAATTAATGTTCTAAATATTTCTCGTTCAAAATTCTGTACCTTTTTATTAAGTTTAATCACTGTTGGCTGCTAGATTCTTAGTTTAATTCTTTGTTATCTTCTCTAACTTTAATAGATATATCCCTCTCTTCATGTAATAAACAGATATATCAAAAATATATATATACTTTGACTTTATATATAATATAACTTTCAATAGATGACTTTAGATTCTAAAACTAATTGAAATATATTTATAACTGTTTTTGATTTTAGTTACTTGTTCATGATGAAGAAGATAAACCTCAACATATAAATCCTGATAATGCGATTCCTATGACTAACTCACACATAGGATGTAACTTTCTATAAAGTTAGAAGAAAATTAGTATTCTTATTTTTATTTGTTAATACTTTGTTTGAGATAATTCTTTTTTCTTTCCAATGTATAGTCAGATAAAAATGTCTTATAAAAACTCAGCTGTCTTCATTCAAATTTCGAAACCATTTTTCCTTCTTTGTATTAGTGTTATCGATATTTCAGACAGAATTTCAGATAACAGTCAGACATTTTAAATAATTTGAAGCAACTAATAAGCTTAAAATTAGAGAAGAGCAATGCTAAATCTTTGATTTCAAATAGTATTTCACATTGTATATTGGCTAAATATATTCAAAATTTGGACGAAAAAATATAAGTACTATTAAAAATGAATACAAAATATATTAGAAATAATTGAAATAAATTTATCATAAAATATAATAGATATTTAAGAAGCAGGAATGGAAATGGTACCTCCAGAAAACTAAAGTAAAAAAGCAAAATACACATTAAAAATACAATAAAATAAATTCTTGTGCTGCCCTCCGGCAGCCTCTAAGAATTTT
>JAFIDM010082723.1:202517-218202 GCA_023159025.1 Thereuonema tuberculata | reverse complement strand
CAGCTGTTTTGGGATGTTACTTGTGAACATGGTCTCACCCTTTTAATAATAGATATTTGTCATTAGAAGCTCTGCAATGCTATCCATTCTGCAGTTACAAATTTTAATATATTTCATTTACGGTAAATGACATATCTTTTTCATAGTTAGCTAGTAAAGAGACTTGTTTTTCAAAAGATTGTGTAAAATAATCAATGTTACTTTAATAACAAAGATAATTTTACCATAAATTTCATGTAACGTTTTCGATAAGTAACATGGTATCCCTACCTTTGAAATGAAATTCAAATGTTCATCTAAAATTTTAAATTTCGCGTTATTCGAAACACAGTGTGAAGACATTATTTACAATGTGTTATTAATTATTAGGAGTAAAAAAATAAAGCGAAGCTAAAGTAAATTGAAATCTCGGTACTTACATTGGGCAAACAGACTAATTGGGATTTTTTTTAATTTTATTAAAAAAAATTATTATTAAAAATTTAATATAATAATTACGATCGTATTTATTTTTAGAATTAAAAGACCAATTAATTAGCTAATTAAATTTATTATTTATTATAACAATAAATAGACATGAAAACATCAAAAGTAACTCATCGTTATTTATCAAGAAATACGTTTCATATAAAGAAATAGAAATTTTAACCAAAACAATAACTAAATCTTTATTGATTAGAATATCAAAGAGCAGTGTCAAAAGAAAATGTCAAGAAAACAATAAATAGAATTCAATATATCAGTTAAAGATATCCATATATTGAAAAAAAAATCATAATCGAAAAGCTATTAAATTTAAAATTTCAAATTGATAATGAAACTATTAGTTTTTTATTGGGTTCTTACTGTTTACTATTATAGATAATAAAACTGTCCGCTGTATCTGTTTTATGATTTCGTTAACTAATTTTATGTTAAAATTTGAAACTTGTTTGTCACGTTTCTATAATACATTTACGCAACCCTTAAGTATTCAATGTGATATTGCGGTATTACACAGGGTGATTCAAAATTCCATGCACAAACTTTAAAGGTAGATCAAGAATACAAAAATAAACAGTATTCATAGTGGATAGAATGTTCGCAAACGCCATCCGAATGTGCTAGGGGGCGCTGTTCGGCAGCAAATTAGCTGGGCAGTTTGAGCCATCGTCCTTTGAGACGTTCACTTTGTACCAGCAGAATGTATTGCTTCACTAATGCTGAGAGGACAAACATGCACCTAGCCTATGGGGCAGCGAACGTGAACGACGAGCCGCTGTACGATTATACAGTGCACGTTCCCAAGAGACTTGTGCACAATCATCAAATGTTTGAGTGTTTGCACCAGACCGTGTGAAAACCGTAATTTTAGCACCTACTGTGGACCTGTAGTGCAGACCTTACTATCGTATTGTAAACAAAGGGCTAAGAAAAATGTTGGTCAACTTACTTGTTGTCTTTTATTTCTGAAACTTAGTTTATCTTCTAGCACATTCGGTTGCCGCACATAATTTCTACTACGTACTACGGTTTGTTTTGGCATTCCTGACCTACCTTTGAAGTTTGTACAGGAATTTTGAATCACGCTATATATAATTATGTTACTATGGATGCTGAATTTTAAAAAGTTTTCTTATGATGGATGGCACTGATAATAATTCGTTAAGAAAAGCAGCATACTGGTATAAAAATCATTTTACTTTTTTTAATTTATCTAAATTTTCTGGTGAAAATACCTTCAATTCTAATTTTTTTGCAGAAAGTAAAGCTCAATTCTACGAAACGTCCTTGTTCTGATGGAAAGACGTTTGGTAAATGTTATTCAGCCTGTATTGAAAAGAAATTGAAACAACAATTGCCCTGCAGGTAAGAAACTTTTTTTTGCTTAATTAAGATTTGAAAATAAGCAGATAAAAAATAATAAACTTACGTACATGCATTTACTCCAAATACATGAATTAACTTTCCTTTCAAACTTACTATTAAGATATGCAGTATAAAGCTTTTAAACGACTTACATACTCTAAATTTTTCTTGAAAGTCTATCCAAGAAAGATAGTAACATCATTTGATTCATCTCCCTCAGATGGAATGCATCCATTATCTATCACTTTTAGTATTTTTAAATTGATACTTCAAATAAAATTAATTACAACTATCATTACTTTTCTAGCAATGTGAAATTCATCAAAATATAGATACAAATAACTTTACAACCATTGATTATTCATATTCCTAAAACTACTTAGAGACGATTGAACTTGTACATTGATAATATTTCCCAAGGGGATCCTTGTTAAACATTATCAACAGAAGGAATCCAATACAACAAAAGCAGTGGATTCCCATCAGTGGGTTCCCAGTAATCGGGAATATTATTATGGGAATTCATTCTTTTACCTAGTCAATATGTGTTTTGTTAAGAATAAAGCTAGTTCAATTGAGATAACTTAGGTAAGAATAGGAGCTAAGTAGGAATGTTTGTAAGCAGCACATGCTCAATTTAGAAATAAAAATGGATACAATTGCATTTTCATTCACGACTTTAAAAAAAAAGGAATTTGAAGGATTATCATTTTGAGAAAAGAATGCGTCATTAGTTTCTTTTTCTGTTTGCTTGAATTACAAAAAAAATTTCTTCGTTCAAACCTTATTTAAAAATGCTAAAGAATTTATTGAAGAATGAAATATAAGGATCTGATGTTCTGTAATGTTTTACTTTTAAACTAAGTTGCCATTTCTTAGTTAAATTTATTAGATTAATCTATCAAGCTTATTGTCTAAATGGATAAAAGTATATTTCAGAAACAAGTTTTTTTTCTAAATTTATCAGTAATTTAGATATCTTAAAATTATTTAATGGTTAACATTATTCTGAATTGCTTTTGATTCTTCTATTTATTTTTCTAGATTGCCTTTTATGGAAAAAGACATTCACCTGTCATCTTGTGAATCCATCGAGAACTACACTGGACTCATGGCAACTGCTTACAACATTTTACACAATGCAAATGCAAGTAACTGCGGTTGTTCACCAAAATGTATTCAAACTTACTATTCAGTGAAATTTCCCGATGTTATAATGAAGACTCATATAATTAATACTGCATATATATTTGTTTATTTTTCAACTAATACATTCCTGGAAATTCATGAGTATACCCGTTCAAATATCTATACTTTATTTGGAACCATATGTGGAAATCTAAATTTATATTTGGGATTTTGCTTATTTCACGCATTTGAACTTATAGACTTAATATATTCCTCTATTTATAGGAAAATTTATAACTAAGATTTAATACGTGTAAAAGTAGTAGTAGATTAAAATTAAGGCCAACACACAAGTTAAAAGTTTTAAAGACACATTTAAAACATTAAAATTTACAACGTTTCAAACTGGCTGACCACTCATTTGCAAGGGAATTTCAACAGTTGATGAGGCTGCTTTTATTAAAAAAACAACCAACAACTGGATCGCTGGGGTGATGTTGACAGCTGATATCTCTGGTGGAGGAAATGAGCATCAAATACTGATCTTATGACAGGAATTGGAGTGATGGGGCTACGGTAATTTGTGTGTTGGCCTTAATTTTAATCTATTTAAAAAGAAAATATTTTTAAAAAAATGCACAGTTGCAAATTAATAAGTTAACTTATGTGCAACTTGTTTTCAAGAAATTATTTTAAGAAAAGCAAGTACCGTGTGGTTATAATTATCTTTCAGTGTTCCAACATGCAGAAGTCAAATGGATTTTGATCTGGTGAACGGGCAGACCACGCCTCTGGAAAATGTCTCGACATAACAAGATCATAGCGAAGCGGGTACAAAGAAGTTCCTTTACTGGGCGACCAACATGCAATGCTGCACCATCTTCCATTAAGACTATTGTCTGTTAACACCCGCGTTCTTGCGGGGCTGGAACCACATGCCATGTAAAGAGTTGACATTAATGTGAGCTTGTAAAGTGCAACTGACAGCACCTACAGGTGTCATCTACTCATAAAAATGTGGACCCATAATGAAATCCATGGTGAATCCACACCATGCAGTCACATACTGGGAATGCACCATATGGGGGTTTGAAGAACCCCAAACGCGATATTTTCTGCGTGTTTACAGCGCCGTCTAGCGTCAAACCCGCCTCATATGTCTACAGAATGTTCCAAGACCATGCATCGTCGAAAGCCATTTTAGCCAAGAAACGAAATGTGAAGTCTGACCGCATTTGTGGATCTTGCTGCTGTAACTGGTGCTGTATCTGGATCTCATACGAGTACCAGTGAAAAATGGGCCACAAAGCCTTTCACACCGTGGATCACGGAATTGTTAATTCACGTGCTACAGCTCGCGCTCTGGCGCTAAATACCGGGCCACTGACGCTCTGTCAGCTATTGCTACTATTGCACAACGTCCTCCGCAATCGGGCAGCGTCCTCTTCCTGGACGCACACATAACTTCCTTGTCTCTTCGAATTTCTTCATCATCTTTTATAAACTCTTGGTGTCATGGATCTTGTTCGCAATCCCTGCAAACGGCGATATTCTCGCAGTGCTGATCTGGTAATAGAGCTTCACCAGGAGCGTACGTTCTTTCTTTCCCAATGGCATGGCTATTTGTGCAGATTGGTCATTCACAGACGCATTGCGCGTTTCATACAGCGCCACTTTTTTCACATGGTGGCAAAGTATTGATGTAATTTGTTTTTCGTTGGAATTCTCTTCCCCATGCTCTATATAGCTTATACTCAAAGTTGTATTATCCGTGCAATAACGCGGTCTCCAGACCGCGCAACAGTATGGAAGTTAAATTATAATCACACTGTACATGCATATATCTATTTATTTTAGGTAACAGAAAAAAAAATTAGTTAACATTAATATATTTAAATTTACCTGACAAAAAACATAAATGGAAGAATTCCAAGTGAAACGGCCCAATGGTTATTACATAATTTTCTCTCTTCCCTATCATTTATTTTCATCACTTTATATATATATATACAATCTTCAGAAATACTTTCTTATTTCTCGTCTAAATACTTCTTTGTCTAAATGCTTCTTTGTCTTCTCGAAACGGATGTTTCCCAGATGATCTTTTGTGTTGTCTCAGCCTCTTCCATATGGCAACCATCCCCTACCTTTTACTGTATTCCCTTCTTTGTTCTCTACACTTTGCAGCCCGTGATCAGATGTCCCCTAGACTCGATGGCGTCTTCTGCGACTAGGTGACGTCACTACAATGGGAACGGGGTAATTTCGGGTAGAACTGAAAAAAAAACAGAGTGAACTGGCGTGCGAGAAGGGCAGACAGCAAAGCAAATTAGCTGCCCTTCGAAATTGCCCACAACTGAAACTCGCTGCCGCAAAAGTACAGCCCGACTCAGCTACAGTTCCGCACCCCGGACAAACCGATGTGTCAGATGAACGTTCTTCGGGCCCCGGACCTAACGAAGTGAAAAATAGCTTCACAGTGGTCCGACGCCAAAATGCTCTTCGAACAATCAAGAGCAAAGATGGAACTAAAACACTCATCTCCGCTTCCGAGAATCGCCCTGAACAATTTGTAAACTATTTGTAACTATATGGAAAAGAAGAACTATTTGTAAACTGTTTCAACACGTGAGAACTCAATTGTGCTAAGTGACATTCGTCTAGCTTAGGATATTTTAAGTGTTTGTATTCTATCCAGTGTATTATCATCAGCTACATTTGAAAACCCCGGGGGTAATGTATATAGCCATATATTCATGTATCTTTATTTGTAATCATTCCTCCTTATGCTACTCCTTCTATGAATGTATATAGTATTCCTTTTTATTATAAAATCTGTTATTTTCATTTACCAAGCTAGTTATCCCGCCTTTTTTATTTATATTTATTCATTGAGTTGACTTTGGTTCATTTATTGACTCTTGCACTGGTTCAAGTAAAGGGAAGAACCCGCGCTAAAGGGCTCGGAGCCTCGGGCAAGGTCGGCCCGGAATAGGCGAGACTGTGAAGAACCACCGCGAACACTGACCACTGTGTTTACAAACAAAGCCCCTTCTTAGTCGCTTCACAGTAAAGCCTCGACTCCCCCATATATTCTTCACTGATTTCTAAAGTTAATTTCTAAAGTTAAAGGGTCCAGCACTAGATATTTTAAGTAGTTAGATCAAAGGATTCACTGTGCAAAACTCCCTATCAAAACCCTCCCTCACACATATGCCTTAAATTCACGGCCAGGCATACACAAGTTAGTTTATATTTTAAGTAGAATTAAATATTGTATTGTCCTTTTCGAAATGAAAAAATACTGAAAAGCTTAATAAAATAAAATTTAGGTAAATTTATGAATAAAATTATTAAAAAGATTCCATTAGATGTTCCAGAGATAATTTTAAAAAATACTACTAATTTATTAGATTGTTTGAAAACATATAAGGAAGAAAGAATAAAAAAGAAACATAAGATAAGATTATTTTCTATGGATGTAGTGTCAATGTATACTAATGTTCCAATATTAGATACTTTAGAGATAATAGAAAGAAAATGTGAAGAAAATGAGAATATCCTGAAAGAACATAATTTAGATAAGGAAACTTTCATGGAAATATTGAGACTTATATGTGACAATAAGTATTGTAAATTTAATGATAAATTGTATAAACAAAAAAAGGGTTTTCCTATGGGTAGTCCGGTTTCGGGTTCAATGTGTAACATATATTTAAATTGGTTAGAAAAGGAATTCATATTAAAATGGAACAAAACAAATTACTCTTATTGGAGGTATGTAGATGATGTTTTATTGATATGGGAAGGGACAGATAGGCAATTTTCGCAATTTTTTAATTATGCTAATTCAATAAATGGTAACATTAAATTTACTTGTGAAAGAGAGAAAGAAAATGTATTACATTATCTTGATGTTTTGTTAATCAACAAAAATAACTCAATTTCTTTTGAATTCTTTCAGAAAGAATTCCAGAGTAAACATGTACTAAATTATGAGTCCAATCATAAAATTTCTACTAAGAAACAAATTATCTTTAATAATTTAAGAAGAATAACAGCGTATACAGAGGACAAAAAATTATGGAAGTACAAAATCAATGAATTTTATAATAAACTAAGAATGAATGGCTATCCGCCAAATATTATAAAGGTAAACTTCAATAATTTCTTTAAGAGAAAGAATGTAACAAACAATGAAGTCATTCCAAATCAAATTAGCAATTATAAATATGTTAAGTTTCCAATTGGTTTTAAAATAGAGAAAAATGTAAGAGATGTTCTTACAAAAAATAATATGAAAATAATTTTTTACAAGGGGAACAGTTTGTTCAAGAAAAGGAAAGAAAAAGTTGTAAACATTCTTCATTGTATGGGAGTTATATATAAGTTAAAATGTCGAACGTGCCAACAATTCTACATCGGAAGTACAGGAAGAGCAATGGAGGAACGCCTAAAAGAACACATTGGAGCTTTCCAAAATAATAAACCAGGATTATCGGATTGGGCTAATCATGTTCTAAATTTATCTCATAATCCGGACCCCATAATTGAAATTATTTGTCATGCTAAAGAAGAAAATGAAAGATATATGATAGAATCAGGTTTAATCAATATAGCGAATTGTTTTAATAGGGATAAATCCTTACAAATGAATAAAATTTCTTTTGGATTATTTACAAAAATTGTAAACAGAAATAAACAAATTAAAGCTGTGTTAAATTTAGTTCAATAATAATGTTATTGCAATTGTTTAAAAACAATGAGGTTACAATTCTTTGATACGAGGAGATGGTACAGTGTAGTTAGTATTTTATATATTGTAACTTTGATAGAATATTTCTTGTATTGAAATTGTTATACTTCACTTCTGTTTTAAAAAATGGAAGAAAGAGTTGTATTTTATTTTCTCCTGAAGAAAATATCCGTTAAGGATATCGAAATATTGAGAAGCAGTAAAATGAAGTTTTGAACGATGTTTTTTATTTGTTTATATATATAAAATAAACTTGTTTAATATTTTTAGCAGGTAGTTACCATTATCTACGATCTTGATTTAAAATTATTATTTTATTGCTGGTAAGATTTGTAAGGTCAGCGCGTTAAAAAGAGTGATATTTAATGATAGAATAAAGATTGTCACTTCATTTTGTTCATAACAGTTGTGTACTGAAGGATGTAGCTGAAAAATTGCCAAAATTGTAATAATTCCTTTGCTGATCTATTGAATCTGAAAATTAGAAAAGATATATTCTGCACTATATTAAAATAGTCTTACTCAATATACAACAAGTTTTAAAATAATCGAAATGATTTCTAATCTCAATTATTTCATTAATACTGTGCATCCTCTTGCATTAATGCACTGATATTTTTATTATTTCACTTATTTTCTTTTATTTATTATACTTTATTGCATTAGAAAGAATTGATTTCTTGTTTTATTTGTGGTAAATTTTGTGTTTTCTAATTACTAAAATTTAATAAATGTTTTTCGCATTTTGAAAAATGCTTGAGTATATTTCATTGTCTTTGTTTACTTAAATTCTTAAGTAAATTTTTAATTGTTTTCCTATTAATGTATAAGAAATAAATATAGTATATTTAAATTTAAATTAATAATCCATAGATGTATTTATTATCTATAAATAAATATTGTATTATCTTATTTCTAAATTTCTCTCCAATTATTTAGTTAATTTTCAATAGCAATGAATAAGATGAGTTCGAGTTGCCATTTTGATATGTTGCTATTTGGAATTAAGTATCTTCAGTTCGTCAAGTTCATTGCTTGAACACTGTCCTGGATAATGTGATTTAAGAAACTGTAATCTTCTTGTAGTCCAAAATTTTGCTCTAAATCACTAGTAAAACTGACAATGAAATTATAAATTCCTATCTATATATTATTAAAAGAAAAGTTTATTTTCTTTCTCCTCCGAAACACATTTTCGGATGCTCACATTTTCATTGGGTCAAGCGGCAGTCACGTGACTTACGATCAAACATGTTTGAAAATCATGATTGGTCGTGTCTCCGAGACAGTCTCAGAGACAGCGTTGCTGGTTGTGAGAAAGCGATCTCGCTGGTGGGTGCTGAGAAAATTATTTCAGAATTCAAGATCACTTGATTACAGTTTTCCTAGTATCTTTTTAAAACAAAGTCAGCAAACTTTTGTGGGCTACGAAATGAAATTAAGGTTTTTCAATCAGAGATCTAAATATTTATTTATAATTTGAAGATTTTATCTCACTGTTTAAATAAATTGTGCAGTTTCTAATCCATTGATTATCAAGCTCGATTATCTTGTTCATTGATTCAGAAAAACAATCGGGAAATTTGGCGAAAACCAAAAAAATTCTTGCAATTTCTGTTTGAAAAATCAAGGAAGTAAAACTTTTATTGTGAATCAATAATCTAAGAAGACATCCCTGTTTAATTTTTTTATTTTTTTTTATTTTATTACGAATGTTCTTGATTTGAAATTTACTAACTACTCAAGAACTTGAATTAGTTTTCCATGGTACATTTTCAAATTTTCACTATAGAGTAATAAAAATCAAAAGTCTGTAAATATGAAATGGATATTTATGTTAACACACAATCAGATAAAGGGAACACTACAGTAATTTTGAGCAGAGAGCAATACTCAAAAGTGATGGATACACACATCAATAATCCGTCCTGTTACGTCATAGAAGAAAAATCAGAAGAACAAATTCACAGAAAAATCAAAAATTAGCCTTAGAACAGTGGGAATCGAGCAAAACATCATTTTCAAGGAAATCAATAGAATGTTCATACAAGAGGAAAATACATTACCAAAAATGAGAATCACACCCAAAACGCACAAACCAAAAAACACCAGACAATTTAGACCCATCGCTGCCTATAATTAACTGCAAAAATTCTATTCTTTTTAGTGTAGCCAAGTATGTCGCAGAAAAACTGAAATTCGCTAACAAACAATCCATAGGGTACATAAAAAACAGTCCTGAATTTAGTAGAAGCGTGCGAGGCCTAACGGTAAATGAAAAAGTTACCATGTTTTCAATAGACTCTAAAGACCTATTCACTTTAATTGATAAGGACCTTCTTACAACAGTAATGAAAAGCCTAAAATAGAAGAAAAAAGAAAATACTAAAAAAATAATTTTCGCTCTAATTAGCTTTCTGATTAACAATCAGCATCAAACAAATGAGAGGCCTTTTTATGGGTCTACCCTCATCGGCCATTTTAGCAGAGATCACTATGCAACATGTTGAAAATGCATTTTTTGCACTCTACGGCGCAGACGTCCTATTCTATAAAAGGTACGTCGATGATATATTTATCATCGCCAGGGCCAACACTGAGCATGATATCTTAAAGAAATTCAATACACTGAACAGCAAAATCCAATTCACATGTGAACTACAAAATGCAGCACAACAACTTCTATTTCTTGACACGATAGTTTCTAATTGCAATAACAATTTCAACTTACAGCTTTACAAAAAACCAACAGCATCCGACCAAGTAATTCCATAAAACTCATCCACTCCCATAACAGTAAAACAAAACTTCATAAGAAATACTGTTCGCATACTGTTGCAGAAACATGTAATGGAAAAAGAAAAAGGAAGCGTTTATCACCGTATGAGAAAGTTGAAGAAGGCCTTCTCCAAGGATAAAATTTCCTAGAGCACATAATGTGCCTATATCGTGCTTAGTACTGAAAGAAAAAGCTCTACAAATAGCCGCCGAATTAGGAGAGAACGATTTTATGGCGAGCAATGGATGGATACAGAGATTTAAATTAAGACATGACTAAAATTTTAAAACAGTGTGCGGTGAAGCCGGTGATGTGGATGATAGCGTTTTAAGTGATTAGAAGAAATCCGTGTTAAATGACATTTTGAAGCGTATGAACATTGCGATATATTCAATGCTGATGAATGTGGACTTTTTTTCCGGGTCTTTCCCGACAAAACTCTTACTTTCAAGAAAGAAAAATGTATGGGGGGGGGGGGAAGTAAAGAAAGACTGACAATTTTTTTAGGAGCTAATATGGATGGCTCTGAAAAACTGAGACCGCTAGTTATCGTAAAATTTCAAAAGCCAAGTTGCTTTAAAAATGTCAAGTCTTTACCTTTGGATTATGATGCAAACAAAAAAGCATGGATGAATGCTAACATATTTGAGAAACCTATACGGCGTTTCGATAGATACTTTTTGAAAAATAAAATAAAAGTTATTTTCATCGCGGATAATTGCCCTGTTGATATCAACATACCACAGTTGAAATCAATTGAGCTTGTTTTCTTATCCCCAAATGTTACCAGTGTTTTGCAACCTTTGGATCAGGGAGTCATTCAAAATCTGAAATTGAACTACAGAAAGCTCCTTCTGAAAGATTTGATTTCAGCAATTGAAGAGAAAAAAAAAATTCACGTGTCAGTGTTAGATGCAATTTTTTATATTCATAAAAGTTGGAGCTTGATGTCAAACACATGCATTTCAAATTGCTTTCGACATGCTGGTTTTCAATTTTCTTCAAATAGTGTGGATGAAATAAAAGATGAATATGATGAAGACGATATTCCTTTAGCTGTGTTAATACAAATCTCAGAAATCGTGGCTGTGCTGTAGAAGGGGAAAGTGAATACGTGAAAATTGATGATGAAATTGCTACCACTTCTCAAGCTTCGATTTCCAAAATTGTTTCGCAAGTTTTAGATTCCAATGCAGCAGAAAGTTAGGATAACGACAGTGATATTGAAAGTGAAGCGGTGACACAAGCAGAAGCGCTCAGAGCATTACATGCCGTAAGACATTTTTTTACGAGTCATGAGGGAGCTGAAGAACATTTTCAGAAATTACAAACTTAGAAAACATTGTCCAAAAGATGAAACCATAATCACGACAGTCCTGTATTATGGAATGAATGGAGCCCATCTGCATCTCTACAATCTTGCTGACGCTGTCTGAAGTTATAAATTCCTTTCTTGCACATATACAGTACGTAATTTGGCGTTGCAAGAATCCTTCGATGTTCTTGATCACAATCTTGGAGGTATCTCCTGCCCTTCAGAAAGTTGTCCTCTGGGAGCATTCTTTACGTTGTAATCTCCAACACGGATTTTTTTGGAATCAACGCTGCGCTGTCCTTTCGCTTACAGATCTTCTCCGACAACACTACATAATGTTCTCCTTCGCTTCAGCTGCTGATAACCCTCGTAAGAACTCATAAAGTCAAATATCATGTCGAAATCACTTGTCGAATATCCAACGTCTCCATATGTTGATTCAACTCACAAAACAGAAACAACCTCATAACCAGGCGACACCAAATGAAGGAAGTGTGATCTATCACGTAAAGCATAGATCACGTGTGATCTATAACTACTCACGTAAAGCATGCTTTAATTACTTCCCTAGCAGTAGTGATGTTTGGAGGTCAACTAAACGACATTTCAGGGTTTCCAACCTTTAAATTAAAAAACTTTCTTCAGAAACAGGTTTTTTTCTAAATTAAAATTAAGCAAAGAACAGCGAATTTAATTCTGATATTTGTCGTATCAGTAGCATTAGTTTATTAATTCTTTAAGGATATCAAAATACTTGGTTTCAAAGTATTTTGATATCCTTAAAGAATTTTTGAAAACAGTTGATATATGCACTCGATTACTAAATTAGTCCCCCCTGCATGAGCCTGCCTAGAACTTCATTATACCACTTTAGCACGACTGATAACAGCAATACTAAAAGATTACTGAATTCTAAAGTTCTTGAATCTAGTTGCCATTTGTATGTATTCTCATTCTCAGATTTCTTTATTCAATGCGTCGACTTTTCATTTCTTGTTACAAGTAGCCCCCAGATTTTCCATTAGGATTAAACTCGGAGATTTGGCATTTTGTGTAATTTCTCTATTTAAATCACATACTGATCCTATGTAGATATGTACTCTGCAGTTGTCGCCTTAGCAAACTCATTCGGTCTTGCAAATGAATCACATAAGGTAGATCTCCCCGTAGAAAATTTCCCATTACCTATCTGATTCTATTGGATGAATATTTCAGCAAAAGGGCCCAATTCATGTTAATTTAACAACATCAGAACAACACAAAAACCATCAATGGCTTGCAAACACCATGGACACCAGCCACGTTTTGATCTCATTTTTTGTTGTAGGGTGAATGGTTTAGATGGTGGCAAAACACGGATCCAAAACTACTGCTTCTAGCTGCATGAAAGTTCTCTCTAATTTTTTTGTAACAATTTGCAGGATTTATAGTAAAAAGTTTCATAATCTCAATTTAATTTCAGCAATAAATGAATGAAGGCTATTTACTGATCCTTCAACTTAAGCTTGGCTGACATCTACAATATGAAACACAGCTATTGGCGACTGTTCTTCCCACTTTCCACAAAAGTAGATCTACGGTACAGTATTATATATTAACATCCACAATATTAAGATAATCCTTTAATCCTTTTATTAATAAACTAGCTACTCAGTATTCGAATGTTTCAAAACTTATCTTTAATTGTTTAAAATAGACTTTATACAATTGCCAAGTCGCTCCTCTTTTGCAAAGGATTCTGGACAAATATCATAAATATGAAATATCCTTCAAAAAATTTTCAAAAAGGTATCCTGCAACATATTCTGATACATAAAATAAATACTATTTAACCAAACTATTGTTCCTTTTCGATATATATTCTTATTAAGAAAGGGAGGCAATTTTTTCAAACAGAATCAAACCTCAATATCAAATTCGATACACATCATTCGATCTCGCCTACAACTAGAGCTTCCCGTCGTCAACATGAAGTTCCAGAAAGAACTTAAAAACTCCTGCATTTTATTTTCAAATTAAACAGTTTCTTTATACAGCCACTAAGCATTTTTTGTGTTTTCTTTTGTTTGGTTTACTTACTTAAATTGTCAAAGTCGGACTAATTTAAATCATATGAAATCATCATCATAAAGGACAATCATGGGTTTAATGTCTGTCGGTGTCTGATTGTCGCACCACCAATTCTCTCCATTTTTTTCTGCCCAGTGCAAGGTGACTCAGTTATTCCAGTCTCGTAACCAAACAATATGTCTTTCAGTCCATTCGTGATAGGGTCTGGCTTTGCAATTGGTTCCTTCATTATTGGTACCTTCATTATCCCAAATAGTGTCTTAATTTTACGATCGTCTTTCATTCCACAGATGTATCCGAAAAGGTTAAGTTTCCAATTAATAATCTTTTGCAGTGGATTTCTTTCAAATGTGAACCTCCCCAATTGTCAGTCAACTTATGAGCGACTGCTTCGGGAGAGTCCAGTGTCATCTTAAAGTCATCTTTGTCCAGTGTCTCGCTGTTGTCCTCCTCAAGGTCACCCAGGGCGTGAATCATCACAGATCGTCTGATCATGGCTATAGGTTTTAAGCTTTCCTATTCTCGTTCATCCCTTTAGTTCCCTCTAGCCTAATAAAGTTTTCTCATTTAACAATCCTTATTGAGACGGCGGGACGACTTTCTACAGCCAGCTTTCCATGGCATCTCATTTTCCACCGATTCCTCCCCTTTCTTTATGTATCTCACTTTCATCCCCATCCCCGTGTTCATGGCTTTATTTCTGGGAAACAATTGAGTAACATATTTATCTACAATTAATATTGCAATAGTTTTCTTATCTTTACTAATAAAAAAAAACATCTACAAGGACTCTTTTCCTTTTGGGGTCGTTGAAAGTATTATTCCTTATGCTGAAGCGCCCATCAAAAGAATTTATCTAATGTGTCGAAAGAACTGACATCATCAAATCTAAATTCAGCTTGTTGCAATTCATTTATTAATTAAGTACCTTCCATTCCGAACTTTTTTATTGTTGAAAAGAAATTTCCATCAATTAATCATTGTTCTTGGTTTGAAATTGGTCCCAAGTTGCATCTTTGTTTAGTGGGTCATTGTTGAGATTCCAATTGCCAATACTCCTATCGAGCTCGTCGTCGAGGACTAATGATGGTAAACTGATGTGAATGCAACAGTTGCACGAAACAGAATGTTATGACATTGGTGAGATGTTTAGAATATTTAATAGTAGAGGCTTTAGAAGGAAAGATCTACTAAAAAAGTATGGAAACTTTACATATAGAATGTTATTACACCATACTTCTTCCTAATTTCCTCCCTTTTAGAAGTTTTAACGTTAAGCGTTAACATAATCAACTCAAATAAATGCAATAAATTCATAATACATTTATTGAAAAACGCAAATTTTCGAAGAGAAAAAATTGTCTCTTCTTCTTCAAGCCTACATGAATAAGTAACGAAAACAGAATTTTAACAACAAACTAACGAAGATTACGTGAAAACTACGTAACAAAGATTATTGAAACAATCAACTTTATAACAAATTACAACAATCTGATAGTAACGCAAAGATTCAACAATCAAAAACATCAAATTTAACCTTGTTATTACAACGTGAACAATTTTTATCAATCATCTCATTAAACATTGCTACTATACGTTCATTCACTTCTACTCACTCATTCCTGTTTAAATTTCTACTTTTATGCGTTTAGTTAGATTCTGAATGTCCTTAAAAAGGATCACAAGATCCTATGAAACCAGACAAGAGGGGGGGGGGTAACGTTCCTTGATAACTAAATTTTAATAATTTGCTAATGGGAAGGTCATTGCCTACTTAGTTTCATTCAGA
>JAFIDM010082723.1:171499-202417 GCA_023159025.1 Thereuonema tuberculata | reverse complement strand
AGCTGAAAATGTAACTACAAACTCTAAGACCATTGCAGAAATAAGCAGAAAATTATGATATTGATTTACAAACGTATACAAAATACAAACACTGTATGTAATATAATGACAGTTAAAAACAAACAGTTTCTTTTTTTTCATTTAACTACTTTGATTCATAAAGACAGAAAGAATTAAGCGCATTCATATTTATAAACAAAAAATTAAGAAATAAAATTAATGAAAGTAATTAATATTTCAAACATAAAATTTAGATAAAATAGCCTCTTAAATATGCATATTAAGTTTCAAGAATAGCTATACAGTGCACAGTGGTCCAGATGCTCAGAAAACCCGGCCAAAATGAAATTTGTTAACTGTTTGAGGTCAAGCAGTATCAAACAATATCAAACAGTAAGATCCATTGTATTCAAAACTATCTGCGGTGGCCGAAAATCGCACCCCTCAGTCCATTAGACACACTCGAATGCAACGTACACTGTGATTGTTTGAAATTTGTATTTTTCTGTTTTCTCTGGCATAGATTCATCAACTTTTTAAACACTTCAGCCGATTTTGTTGTTAGGTAAATACATTTCATTTGATTAATCTAAACATTAGACTGTAACCTAATGGCTCTGACTTGTTTTTACATGAAGGTGACTTCTTTATGTAGAGAAGTCAAATGAGTGATAAATGATGTTATTTCCTAGAATTAGCCTATTATACCTGAATTATTATACCTAAAAGAATTTCTATTCTTTTATTTTTAATGTGTATTTCTTGTTTTTTTAATTTATACTTGCAGGTCCCATTCTTTTCCCTACCTTTGCTAATACTAACCTCCGTAATTGGACTTAGGTGTTAATAGTGACTACTCTCAACTGACGATCGCAATTTACCGAGAAACAGTTGTTTGGAAATGTCACTACTGCACTGATAAATACTAGGTCCACCTTTTAAAGTGTTTAACCCCTTTTTATGCGCTTTTTTCTTATTTGATGCCTATAGAAAATTCATTGAGGCCAGCAGAGACTGGCACATGAATTTCTATTCTTTTACTTTTAATGTATATTTCTTGTTTTTTAATTTCTGCTTGGAGGTCCCATTCCTTTCCCTACGTTTAATTATTATACCTTTCCGTTGAATTATTAATCGACTTAAGCCTTAATAAGTTGAGTTTCTTTTTTCATAGTAAAGTTCAAACCTATGAAACATAAACAACTTTTGCTCCTTTTCTTAAAAATGTGAAAATGTTAGTTTTTGCATTTAACTGAGTTTTGTGTGTATTATAACAAGTGCAAATGATTAAATGTTTCTATTCATTTTTACAGACATGGATTACGCAGTCAGCAACTACATTATATCAAGTTACTGCTGCAGCAGAGAAGTAAAAAAAAACGCCCCTGATAAGACTTTCTCATTGCTAAAACATAATCATTTCTCTTGGAAATAAAGCAGCGCGGCGTTTGTTTGAAATTAGCTACCAAAAAAAAACTGGGTGCAGTAGAAATCATCAATGATTCTTAAAAGCACTTTCTAAATGATTGGACATAGAAACCATATTCCAGCTAAAGAGGACCTCCTTTAGCCCTCATCCAGCATGCACTCCATCCATCAACTTTGTCATGCGAAAGATCTCAAGCAGACTTCAAGGATAGCAGCTCTGGAACAGAATGCAGGAAGACAAGATCTGCTGACGAAGGGTTGCAGTTCCAGCCTAAGTATTCGACCACTATGAAGTTTCGGAAAGATGGACAGCATGACAAAGCCATCTTTTGAAGGCGAAGGAAAAAACTCCAATTCATGCGGGAAAATTCGTCTATCATGAGAATCAGTCTAAAAACAGAAGCGTCTTGGTTCTTGGAAGCTGACCGCACACACTGCACCTATTCCAGTTGTTACGGACAGGAGACAAGTACATAATATTCAGTTCGGGGAATCCACCATATATAAGTGGATTAGATTTTCGGAGTGGCTTTTTCACTTTGCCTATGGAATGGGTATAAAGGAATGGGGAGGTGCTTGTAGAGGCTAAAAAAGGCAGTGAAAGCTGAGAGAAAAAAAATAATACAAAAAAAATTTGAAGAAAGATTTAGATTGACTGGTGGACCAACCCAGACACGACGGAAGCGGCTCAATCAACAATTTGTTTCAAGAATCTAGAAGATTCTTCAAGAATGCAGAAAAAGTTGCAGAAATCGCTGTCATCGACGAATGCCAACTGCGGAAAAGTTCGAACCTTCTTCAGGCTCTTTCAAATGGGCTGGAGCTGGACGGAAAAAACTGGCAGCATGGACTATAGATAGTCTACGTTAGCCTGTATTCGTGGTACCATATGCCCACCACGATCCACAAGATCCTGGCGCCAGAATAGGATCAGCCAGAATAATAGCTTCGGCCCTCTTGACGATTGGCCAAATGTCATAAGAGGCTTAAGAAGTGAGTAATTACAAGAGTTATTACAAAACCTTTCTAGTCATAATCATCAGCATTTCAGAACAAATACAAGAAAAAAATTGGGCTTTGGTCAGGCTTTTGATGAGTCTGGTCCACTGTGCAGTAGTGTAAAAGTTGTGAAAAGGATTGCACGGACACCCATATAAAGAGACTGAATTGTTTAAGCTAATTAGCCTCACTTTAATAAAAACCAGTCCCCCAATCTAACTAAACTTTCACGGGTGATATCTATACTGTGTATGAGTAACAAAAATATCATTCGAAACTTTATTTTGAAATATTAATTCAATGCCTCTAATAAAGAAAACATGATACTGCAAATTATTATTTTTTTTGGAAATTTCTGAAAATCAACTTATACATGTTTTTCCTTATTTCTTAATAGATTCTAAAATGACAGTCAGAGATGGTATTTCTAACATCCGCTTCAAACTGGACTTTAATCATCTAAAAATAATGGATTTCATTTTATCAAAGGTATAGAAAGTTTCCTAAATGTTTTCTTCATTTGTTAGAATATTTGATTTAAATATTAAGTTTTATTTTAAATTTTCTTAATTATTCATCAGCTTAAATACGTGATAATGGCCTCAGAAAAGAAAACGGATCCAGCGGAAAAACTGTCGATAGCAAAACAACTATTTCCAAGAAAATATTGTTTAACAGAGAATAATACAAGACAAGAAAGAATTTAAAGTCTACTTTCCTTAAAATTTTATTCCTAAAAATTAATTTTATTTTTTTTCTAAAGTGATTAAACGACGAAAACGAAAAGGATACCTTTATTTTAAAATTATAATATCTGTAATAATAAAAATACAAATTTAGCGTTTTCTGAAAAAAAAGTTAATTAAATCCATACTTATTAACTAAAGCCACAATTAATTAATAGAAAACATAAGATTCCAGATGAATATTCAACAAATTTGTTACATAATATGTGCATGTTTTTAACTTTATTGGAAATGTGTGTATGTTTTAATTGTTTATTTGTATTCAGTTTTACGTTTGTGTTCGCCAGATTTGAAAATGGATGTAAACCACATCCGAAACATGTATCTGGATTATATTAAAATATAGGAAATTATGTTTATAACCTAAACCTCACTTAGTGTCACTCACTTTCTTGTAAGCGCATATCATTATTCCACTGCTCCGTGCTCGGAACAATCGTTCCGTTGTTGTTGTATTCTTGTCCCTGTATTATTAGATGACGTAAATAATATTTTTTTTTTTATTCAATTGAAATTTGACATCAGATTCAATTTTCTCACTTATTTAAACCTCGAGAAAATAAACGTATATTGTATATACGAATCTACACTTTTTCCAAGTTTTTAAAAAATAATAAATCATATAAA
This sequence comes from Thereuonema tuberculata, assembly GCA_023159025.1. NCBI lineage: Eukaryota > Metazoa > Arthropoda > Chilopoda > Scutigeromorpha > Scutigeridae > Thereuonema > Thereuonema tuberculata. The sequence continues at coordinate 198,617 of JAFIDM010082723.1, read as the reverse complement.
TTTTAAGTGTTTTAAAGTATGATTGTGCACTTCTACATGGAATTGTCAGTCGGCATGCAAAATTAAAATATTTTTAGTTATTGTAAATTTTGAATAAAACGGATCACAAAAATTAATCAAATGGGCATTGCGAGATTCACGTCGCTCGTCTCATCATTTTATTCGAGTTCCGGGATTTCAGTAATGGGATTAATAACTTTATTCATATCAAATAAAATAACTGATGATTGAATTTTAATGTAAAACAATGAAGTTTAATTTGGACAGATATTCATTCGTGAGTTTACATTGTGTTTCTAAAGAAATGTTCTTTATCTTCTCGAGCTAATTTCCGGACAGGGCCCCATTCGGAAAGATTCCAAATGTAAAACATCATCTCTAGTCTTTAAATATTCATACTAAGTTTTAAGAAGATGGATGCAGGTATTAAGACAAACACAAACACAGAAAAATGCGCCTAGAGAGTGAGTGATCTGCTAAGTTTTACTTTCCTGGGAATGTAGGGTAAAAAAAAAAGAAAGCTTCTATTTTTTAGTAACACTACACAAAATAATGTTTTAATTCAAAGCTTCACTATTTTAATTTTCTTCTCTACTTTTTGTCAGCTTTATTTATTTGACAAAAATCAGAGGTTTGTTTATTTCCATCAAGATGCAGCACTACTTATGATACCTACCCATAATATACGATTACTGCTAAGAAGTATGAGGGTAAGGAATTTAAGTTAATTAAGTAGTTAAAAGAAAAAACAATAATAGGTTTTTTGAGAATTAGAATTATCATAATAATAATTAAGTAAACATATTTTTTAATGTAACACTAAATAATCATTTTTCTGTACAATGGAAAGAATTTTTACAATGAAATAACAAAACATAATTTGATTTATATTTTCAATTTATTATTATATAAAGTACTGGTATAAAAACTTTCCACTTCTTTTTAGATCCTCTTAAGTTTTATTTAGTTACCTTCGTATCTTTCCTACAGAAAATTTCACACTTGACTACTTCTCCTTTCCTACAATTTCCTCATCATAGTTTCTGAAAACAACAAAAATCTTAATATTCAGTAAAATATATATTAAGATTTTGTATTACAAAATTTTGTACACAAAACAGCTAGAAGACGAATAATATTTGTCTTTGGAAGATTCTGGCAATTTTACTATAATTCTTTGAGTTATATTGTATCTTCAGCTTTAAGTAAATTCTATAACTTAGACAAACATAGAGTCCCATCAATCCCAAAGTTTTTTTTTAAATTGGTGAGTTAGCAATTAGTTTTTCAGTTAATAACCTTTCACTGGTTTGTTGGAATGAAAGAATACAGAAAACAGCAATGTACCTATTACCCTCAATATAATAAAGAATTATAAATTCACTTGGACAAAGCTCCATAAGATATAAGTAAAAAAGAATGAGAATTCACACATAATCAAACTAATGAATGAAGAAGACCTCAAAAAAAATAAAGTAATAATAGTGAAAAAAAAAATCCATTTCGATGCTTAGAACACCAAATATGAAAAAGTTAAAAACTTTGAAGAATGGTATATGAGTAGAATAAAAAATCAGTCTTCTGAAAAAATATTATATCTAAACATATGAAGTATGAAAAAAAACTTTGATTATCTCACTTGCCATATACAAAAATTTCAAAATGAAATCAACATAATAACTTTAGTAGAAACAAACATAAATGAAAATGAAATTAAATATTATATTCTAAAAGACTATAATGTGATATATAACCTCAGAAAAAATAGAAGAGGTGGTGGGATAATAATATAGTATAAAAATGAATATACATTAACAAACTTCCAAATTGATACAATAACGTTTGAAAATATTAAGTAAGGTATATGGCCCAAATGTCGCCCAGGTTCCTAATACCGCCCAGTGCGATGTAGGACGGGATAGTGATGCTATCACGCGGGAACCGATGGAAACAATTTGCCATTCCTTCCAGTAGCACACTGTGTTCGTTTGGAGGTGTTAGGTCAACCCGTTTATTTTTTAAGAATTCTTGAAGTTTTTTCGTTCTGGTAAGTTATGAAACTACTGTTTCTTTAAGTACTGCAGCTTATGAATTAGTCATGCCATCATAATCATCTAATATCGTGAAATGGTGAAAGAAATAATCTATCTGTTGATAATTTCTGTAACTTGTTAGAGGTAGCCGTTTTGTCTGTAGCGTCTGCGATATTGACAAGCTAGAGTGTGCCCAATATCGCCCACCTCGTTGTTCCATATATCGCCCACTGTGTGATATTTGGAACTTATATTTATACATTTTATTTTGGTTTATTACAGCTGTCTCAACGTAAGACATGGGACAGAGTCAAGATGAAGGAAGCTGTCATAGCTGTATTTTTTATAAAGAAATGGGCCTTCTGAAAGCTTCCAAAACATTTAATGTCCCACTCTTGTGAGTGGGTCACCATTCAAAGTTGCTCTAATGAATTTTCTCAGCAAAAGGAAATTAAGTCCTAAGGGGCTGAACTTAGAAGATCCAAAGAAAAATAAGCTCGCAACACCTAAAAAGAATTGCGAAAAGATTACGAAAAAACAAAAAAAATGCAAAGAAGTGCAAAAAAACAAGGTATTTAATGGTGTGGGCGATATTTGGAATACTTTCACAAAATTCCAAATATGTCTCTTGACAGAACACAAATTGAGGAAAAATAAAAAATAATAGTTATATCTATAATTGGTTCAGGAACATATAAGTGAAGGTTAAAATCATATATTGCACTTGTTTGAAGCCACTGAGAAGATAAATGACAAGAATATGTGCAGGTTTTCTTAGATGGGCGATATTTGGGCCATATACCTTATATATTAAAATATAAAGATATTAATATTAAAAAACTAATAATAGCACACATTCTAAAAAGTTATTAATAGGTTACAAACCTCTACTAACCAATAAAAATCATTTTCTTCAAGAACTAGAGAAAACAATAGAATACAATCACAACAATTTAGAAAAAACAGATTATCTTATAATCAATGGTGATATGGATATTAATATTCCAGAAAAGAAAACCAATTCACTTGTACTAAAATATCTAGAAATTTTTAATATTTATGGCTTTGAGAACTTAATTAATGCTTTAACTATAGAAATAGAAACAACCAAATTTTATACCTCCACATATTAAGATCACTGCTTTACTAATATAAGAAATAAAAATACCCAAAGTAATATACAAACTGAAGTATCAGATCACTACATAATAATGTTAGAATTCTATAATCAACATATAGGTAAAAATAATTAAAATTTAAAAAAATTTTGAAAACACCACATTATAACAAATAAAGAATTATTTGTTAAAAAAATCAGAAAACTTTCTTAACGATATAAGAAATAAAAAAATAATAGACCCAAATAAAATAATAAATAAATTTGTAAAGATAATTAATACATCTAAAAAACTCATAAACAATAAAGAGCAACACAATAAAGAAAACCCTGAATACATTTATAAAATTGAAATAAAAGAAAAAATAAATTATAAACATGAAAGGATAACAGATGAAATATATAACCACATCAAAGAAAAAGATAAATTATATATAAAACACAAAAATAATGAAACAAATAAAAAATATAAAGAAATTTATAGAAAAAAAAGCAATTGGTTAAAAAACCCAATATAAAAAAACCAGCAAAAATTTTACAAAAATAAATTACAAGAATCTAACAACGATAATAAAAAGACTTCGAATGCCATACATAGCATAAAAAAATAACAAAAATAAAACTATAGATAAAAACAAAATTTTTAAATTAATAGAAAAATATAGTTATAAACAAACGGATAAGCTATTTGGCAAAACATTTAGTAAAATGAACAATACATGTGACAGCAGCATTACAAATAATAATTAAGACATTGAAACTTTACCAAATATAATAGGGCTTCATAAACCTGATATTGAGGATATAATAAAAATTCTCAAATCAATGAAAAATAAAAAAACTGTTGGTATCGATAATATTGCAGTAAAGGATTTTTTAAAAAATATAGATATATTTGCAACAATAATGCACGAACTTTTAAAAGCATGTATGATTATGGAATTTAACCAAATATTTGGAAAACAGCAAAAATAACTCCTGTATATAAAAAAAGAAAAAATCTACAAAATCAAAAATTATACACCAATTTCTGCTCTTTCTAATATGTCAAAAATTATAGAGACATATTTAACTAAATCAATATATAACTTTCTATCTAAATATAATTTACTAAAAAAAAGAACAATTTGCATGTCAAAAAAAATTTAAGTACTGTCAAACTATTTCAAAATTTCCAAAATACCATAATTATTGCCCTAAACAAAGAACAGTATATCTATATTATTTTTATTGATTATGAAAAAGCATTTGATAGTATTAATCATGAGATATTAGTATAAAAATTATTTAATGTTGGCATAAGAGGAAAAATGATAAAATTGTTAAAAACTTATTAGAACAACTGAAAAATAAGAATTAATTTAAATTCAAAAATAGGTAAAACATATAAATTAAAAACAGGAATCCCCCAAGTTTCAAATTTAGGAACACTTTTATTTATAATATATTTAAAAATATTATACAGTACAATATCAACATCGAAAATTTATGTTTACGCTGATGACATCATTTTACTAAATATAAATCAAAACTGTAAAACTGTAGAAACATACAAAAAGACTTTAATAAATTAATTGTATGGACACATAATAATAAAATGAAACTATACAGTCAAAAAACAAAATTAATGATAATAAGAACAAAAAATAAATTTTTACATACAAATCCATTTATAAAATATCATAATCATAATTGTTTGATGAGAAATAACGTGAACTCCCAAAGATGCAATTGTGAAAATATAGAAATAATTAATACAAATAAATATCTAGGTTTATTCACTAACGATCAATTCACTTGGAAAACATATTATTTATATGTATTAAATAAACTCAACTCATTAATATATATGTTTAAACACATACAAAATATTTTTTCTATAAAATATAAGACACTAATATATGAATCATTTATTGACTCATTAATAAATTATGGATTATTGCTGATAATATAAGGGAACAGCATAGAAATAATTTTACTGTAAAAATACTAACGCACGTTAATTTCCTTGTCTAGCATAGAAATAATAACTTAGAAAATAATTCTAGAAATAAACTAATACAGATTCTTTACTATGAAAACCCAAAGAATAACTTTCGTCCAAGAAACCAGAATAGAATACTATTAAAACTATTTACACAAATAGAAGACAGATTAAAACATAATGAACTTAATAAAATAAGTATACTATAAAATAAAATATTACAAAAAATAATATATAGAAAAATAAACTGGAACTTTTAGAAACCTATACCTTATATTAAACCGTATTTTTAAAAAAAAAAAAAAAAGATGGAAAGCAGTGGTATTGTTTTTATGTCTTTTATTAATATTTTACTAGTTTAAATGGAATAAGTAAGAAAAATTTTGACTCGTTATTAATTTAAGACGACAATAAATGATATTATTTAATTAACACAACATACTGTAACGTTAAAATAATGATAATTAGGTTGGATTGTAATAGCTACAAAAATTAATTTAATTAACTTAACAAATTGTAATATTCAAAAAGAAAAAAAATAATCACGAAATAATAAATATTATATAATAAATAATAATTAAAATGCTAGGAAGATTATATATTGTAATATTTATACTGTTATTTTTACATTAATACTGTATTATAGTAATACTATACTTATATTTACTAAATTAATATTCCGTATTATATTTATAAAATAACAAAATTTGTACATTTATATAATAAATTACTTTAATTTGTGTATTATCTGTAAAAACTTCAAAAGTAAATGCTCTACAGAACCTACAGACAGATCCTATAAATATAGATATCTCATAGGACTGAATTTGTAAATTTATTAAAAATAAAATAATAAAAAAAAAATCTGTAATAGTATGAAAACCCGTTTCATCTTAAACACTCCGTTTGAAAGACTTTCTAAGGAATGTTAAATGTTTTGATTAATTGATTATCACTAAAATGAGACTAATTTCCAGAAGATGTATATACTGTTGGTTTTCAAAAAGCAGATCCTCGACTGGCAGACGATTTTAATCCGCAGAGGGGTGATACGCTGAGATGGGCACTTTTCTAAGAAATTCTTTTGGACATTTTCGCTTTTAAGAAAAAATAGAGGAGGAGCATTTCTTCCATAATAATTCCATAATTATCCTTTCCATAATTCTTTCCTGAAAAGCGCAAATAAAACGCAGCTACCGGTAAACTAATAAAAAGTAAACAACCCCTATTTCGATGAAATCGAAGGAGACCTGACGCATGCGCAACAGTTGTGAAGGCTCTCGTAAACAAAACCGAACAGTAATATGTTTTCATTTGATGAAGAAATCACATATTTAAATAATTTTTCTGTTGTGATCGAAGTTAATTATAATTGATAAAAGGATAATTATGATCAATTTCATTTTATACTATTTTTAGCTATGAAAATATGATAAAAGAAATTTTGTCTCTTATTAGTCTCTTATTTTAGTTTTTATTATTTATTTATTTATTTATTTATTATTCAATTATTGTCACACGTTAAATAATTTTAACTAAATTTTATTGTTAATGTATTGCGAAGTAGTCTCAATCTTTGATTTCTGCTTTTTCTTTTTAAGTTCGAACGTTTGAATCTTTCACATCGACCTTGCTCTGACAGTATGACAGTGGAACATTGTAAAGAAAAATGTATAGAAGATATTATCAAGAGACGCCTTAGTTGCAGGTACCAAATAGAATGATTTAATTGCAATAAACTGAAACAATAAATATAATGCATTCCAAATTAGAACAGATATGTTTTCTGTTTTACCATCGTAGTTAAATTCACAATAGTTATAGTTATTATTAATTCTGAACGGTAGAATGGAACTTCGGGAAACATGGTATGGATATTTATCGATAAGAGACGATGTATCTTTTATATTTGAATTTTTCATCTTTTGGATTTTGTTGGAGATATTTCAGAATTCTGAATATTGTATTTTGATTTTAGCTTACTGAATAACATTAACTAATAATGCGTGTTTTTCAATAAATAATACTTATTTAATAAGTCATTTTGCATAATAATATTTTACATATAAATATTAGTGACAAAAAAGGGGAAATGGAAGCCATATACAGAATGTATGAATTGTGATGCATTGTATCTAAGAGAAAGTAAAAGGTCTATAAAGGAAAGAGCGTTGGAACATAGTTATTATAAAAAAGTAAATTAATAGATAAATCTGAATTTGTTGAGCACTGTATACAAAAAACGCACTGTATTAAAAATGAAATCATAATTATGTGCATCGAGAAAGACAATAAAATAAGAAAAATAATAGAAAGCTTATATACTGTATTAAAAACACCAAAAACAAGAATATTAACAGGAATGAAGGAATAGAAGTAAATAAATTTATAGTGGAGATGGCCAAGGAATTAATAAATTTATCATCAAGTTGTAATAATACAGTGAAATTTGAAGAAATAGCATGTTAACATAATTAAGTATTCTAAGTAATTGTTGATACAATATGTTAGTATGAATGTCACGTCTTCCTCTATTTATTTTGTTTTCGTAACGTTTGTTATTATTTGTATGCTTGAAAAAGAAGAGAAGTTTTATCTCTTCGAAAATTTGCTTAGTTGTGTTGGTTTTTACATTTATTTTTATGTGGAAATGTTGAAGATTAATAGTAATAGAATTTCTAAAGAGGAGAACTTAAGAAGATTTATGTTAAGTTTTTATTATTTTTGTCATAATTATTATTATACGAAAATGAATATTAAAATATATAACACATTAACATTTATTAACATATATATTAGCAATTCAACAACAGAAGTTACGCTAATTACATTTTATTAGCCACTTGTTTTCAATATTATCTTTACATTTAATAAGCTTCCATTTTTTAAAGTAAGAAAAAACCAAATAAAATAAACTTTCAATGTGTTATTAAGATTTTGACTTATATATTTTAATTTTTATTCTAACAGATTACCATTTATCGAAGATTCTGACATTCCTGAATGTAACAACACAAATCAAATGGTTGATTCCCTGTGCAAATTAGAAGAAGCAATGGATGAGCCATGGAACTGCAGTTGTCTTGACAAATGCACTGATATCATTTATATTCCAGAAATGGAACTATGGCATTCAGATTCAAAAGTTGCTGAAGTAGAAATACGATTTGAAACAAATACGCTAATCTCTGTTACTGAGCATTTTTGGTACACATGGATATTGCTGTTTATAGACACTGGCGGCAGTTTAGGATTTTTTCTTGGAATTAGCTTTATCACATTCTTTGAAGTCATTGAGTTTTTATCTTTTCAAGGAATAAGAGCTGTAAGTAAATTTATCATTAATTTCTTTACATAATTGTAATGAAATGGATAGGCTGTCGCACTACAATTTAAAACATTTTAAAAGTTAAAAACAGTTAAAAACAACAGGACTAGTTTCGATTCATGAGAATCATCTTCAAGCATAAGTGAAATAGTTAATGGAGAACTTGGTATATAAAGTGTAATTGAATGGCATGCTGGATAATTTATGCAGAAATAGAATGCTGAATAATCTAAGAGGAACTAATGAGATAAGAGGGGGTGTTGGCGAAGGAAAAAAAATTAAGAAAGAAAAAAAATAGAATGTCTTTATTTCTATTTTTCTTTGCCGATTTGATATTTATTCTATATTAAGTACATATATGGTTTCATTGTATGAAGATGGATTCCTTGCACTTGCGATGGAAATGATTCTCTCTCGACAAATAATTGTAAGATTTTTGGTATCCACGCAGTTACTGTGATCCCGGGAATTTGTTGCGGTGGCATAGTTTAAGCCTCAGTTAGAAATTGCGTAATTATGCTGGTACATACGTTTTGATAACCTCTGACGTGTTTCACCCATGTATTTGCAGGGGTTATCCTTGCATGGGATCGAATATACAACCCCTTGTATGTTGAGAAAGTCTTTCTCCCTTATTTTCAAAATTTTTTGGAGCTTATTACCGGTCGGTGACGTCACAGCAAAATGGAATGGCACAGCAAAATAATATTTTGTTAAGCGCTTTAAAGATTGGGGGATAATATGGGATGGATAAGTATTTAACAGTTTTTTTTTATTGTCCATGCGTTCGTTATTGTAGTGAGACTTTATGGCCTTTGCTATCTTTTTATTTAAGAAAGCAGGGGGTAATCATTATCAAGGAATATGCTGGATACGTCAAAAGCTCTTTTAACTGCCATTGTGACATTGTTTATTTTGAATGAATGGGATGGGTATGAATTATAATTTAGAGTGAATCGAAACTAGTCCTGTTGTTTTTAACTGTTTTTAGCTTTTAAAATTTTTTAAATTGTAGTGCGACGGGGTATCCATTTCATTACAATAGTCATATTGCGCAAGTAAAAATTTTACATTATTCTTTACATAATTCCTAAAGAATAGTAGATCATGAACTTGTCACGATTAATGTAGACGGGCATTGATATAATAATCGATAAAGTAATAATAATAGATGTGATATTAAAGTAATTAACAAGGAAGACAGGAAAGATGTTTTTGTTAGTATCGTTATTAATTAATTGTATGGTACGCACCGAAGTGCGTGCTTCGTAGCGATAGCGTCCGTGTTCCAGGAAGCGCTAGTGTTCCCATTATGGCGAACCCATAGCTGACTCCCGAGAATTTCTAGGGAAAGATACTGAAGTGGTTTCCCGTTGCCTTCCTTAGGACGCCATTTTGGAATGACGTCAGACTCGAGGAAAAAGTGAAGAAGAGGCTGACAAACACAGGAAAGGAAATTGAAAACATCCATGCTCTCGACCGGGATTTGAACCCGGGTACCGGCACACCGGCCACACGGCAAACCGCCGCCTTAGACCGCACGACCACGCCGGCACGGCAGCATCGTTAATTGTTTTTATTATATTGTTATTTCTTTTTATTAGCTGTGTACACTGGTTTTTGGATTTTTTTTTGATGTGGTAGTTTTTGTGCTTCTTGCTATGTCAAGTATTTGTTAAATTTACAATTAAGGTAATTTTATTAATTACTCAATTAAATTTATTTCAATTTTTGTGTGATTTGTATTTCTACGTGTTCTTGTGAGATGTCCGAGGGGACCCGAAACATGGCATATAGGTAGTGGTATTCTTTGTTTAAAAGTTATATCTGAAGTATCGTTACATCAAAAAATAAGAACCTTAGCAGAACAATAAAAACGAAGAAAATGAAATATCAAGAGCTAACAAATGCTCATAAACTATATATCCCAAGTCTTATCTGCTATCAGAATAGTATCTACTAATTTTTCCACTGTTTATAATTCCTTTAAATTAATCCAAAACTCATATCCATCTGATGGAAAAAGCTAATCTATTAATTATATATCGATATCGTAAAAGCTGTAAAATTTACTAAAGGAATATTGGAGAAAGCCAACATATACTTTCAAAAATAAACAACAACATCAACAATTCTAAATAATTTTAAATTGATTACAGTTATTTGATAAAAGTTTCGAAATTTCTAATTATACATTGTATTGTTATAAGAGTAAAGAAAAATTGTCATGAAAGCCGTGCTTAATTTCATTAACATTCGCTAATTATTGACATGTGTTTTATTCAACACCATTTATTAAGTGATTTATTTCCCTATTTTGCTTATTTGTGTTTCATTTTATGAATATTTGCAATGCGTTTTATCCCATCACACTGTGCCAACAAAACAAAATAAGAAACAATACATCTACATTGAATAATGATGCAATACGTTTTTCTCAAAAGCTATTCATTTCCGGACTCTGATGTAAAGGGACGTTTTTGTTTGTTTTCATGATTAGAATCTACGGCTCAATTTTTTGACCCACCTTTTGGAATCACCCTGTATAATTAATCAGTAAATCTGCTTATTGTTGAAATATGGACAATATTTGAAATATTTATATTGTTTGTCTTCCATTTTAGATCCGATCGAGAAATCGCATCGTTCTGACTAATACTAGAGAGAAAAGAAAACCTAAAGCTACAAAAGAAATTAAATCCTTTTTAAAAATGAGTGACATTAGTATCAGTGGTCTGGACAAACTACTATCTCCAAGCACTACTACATTTCAGAAAGCAATCTGGATTCTGGTCCTCCTCTGCTGTTTATCTTTTACAATCTATCAAGTAGGAAAATTAATTATTGAACATGTGGATGGAGATCCAGCTACAAGAAGCCAAATCGTTACCTACAGCAAAGTGAAGTTTCCTGTAATTACTATGTGTCCATATGAACCTTTTCTTTACAGCCCTTTCGTCCTTGACCTTAAAGATCAATATGTATCGACATTTAATGTTTCTTTAGATAAAACTTCTGGTCTTGAAATACTACAGTACTATAACTATACTATGTCGATGTTATGGGAAGAAAATAGTTTAGCTGGTCAGGTTTTAGAATATTTTGCAGTAAGTATTTTTTTCTCTTTGCTTTAATACTGTTCAGCTTCTTTGTGTAAACAAAGATAGCTTGCATTATTTCTTAACTTTATCATACTTTTAATCTAATTTTGTCATTGTTGTAGATATGTCAACATCTTATAGTTTGTTGTTATTTTAAATAGTTCAAATTATATGATTTTGTTTTTTTTTCTTGGAGGCAGTCAGACACGAGGTTTGTAGATCAGTCTTCGTCGTTTTTATAAACTTTATATATTTTAAACATTGCTTTACAATGGTGTGTTCCGGATCATGTAATACAAGTAATTACAGCATAAAACAAAATTTAACCATGAGATAAATATATTTACTGTGAGCAGGAAGATAATGTGAATATATTTTTCCAATAAAATGACTTCATGTAAAAACAGATCAGGAATGGAACCAGAAGGTCCAAAATTGCAGTCACAGATTTTGATAACTTGTATGGTTGATGAGTGGGCCGGTAACCGATTTGTAAATGCGCTTGGCTGCGGATTGAATTGACGGGTTGGATATCCTGTCTCGGCGAAAGGCAGGGATTTTTCCACGCTCCATTCTCCTCCAAACGAATCCTAGGCTTTCCCAGACTCTCTATAGAATGGGTACCGAGTTTCTTTCCCGGGGGTATAGGCGGGCGAGTGTTGGGCTGACCACCCGATCTCATCTTGGTTCCAGTCAAGTTGAAGCCTTACCTCCAGTATCCCAATGAGCCCTAGTGGGATACCTACCCTTACTCATGGTTGATTAGTCGAAATTAAACCACTGCATAAATCAGAAACCCTAGTCAACTTTCAAAAGTAACAATTCTTCCTTTTTATTATCATGTTTAAAATCCTGAAACAATCCATTATTGGGCATGTCAATAAGTTCATTATATAAGAAGTATACAAGCTAGATACCTTGATCCTAAGTATCTCAGAATACTTAGAATACTTCTATCTTCTAGTTATTTATGAATTATCTTCAAATTTAAATGTTCACAAAATTTCAGATAATCTACATCTAAAAATCATTTTTATAATTCCAAAAGATAATGCATTAAAAAATCTCTGATTTTTTTTAATAAGTTTAGAAAATAGGAGCGATTGTAATTGTAACCCATCAGAAAACTTTACATAATAACAATACACTAAATTTCGCACCGTTTGAGATTTATTGGCCAGCAGCATACATCAACAATTATAAAAAGTAAACATGTAAGTTAGCAAATATATGATACATGGTTCTATAAGGCACTCAGTTGTATGAAAACTTGTGAATTTTACATTAAACATTGTTTATTAGCGATTGATGAGTAATTGATTAACAATTCAGAACTATCAATTGGGTAATCATTTTCAATTTTTGGGCAATCATTAGGTAATAAATCATTGCTGAGAGTTGTTCTAATATATTTTAGAGCTCTTACCCAATAATTAGTAACAAGTTTGATGCTTTCTATGATAAATATTAGTTGATTTTCAAAAATAGTTATGTTGTTTATTGACTTTCAAATTAAGTTATAACTTTCATAAATATTATTAAGTTTTCTTCACAGAATTCAAGTTAATTACAGCTCTAAGTTCTTATGATTATCAACGATTATTATACTCCTATCATTATCCTATGATTATCATAACTTCATAACATTATTAAAAAAAATCTTCTAATTACTTAATATCCACCAAAATTTGCAGCCTTTTCAGAATCCAATAAATTTATTTTGCTTTCCTTGAAGCCTATTTTGTGATATAAGTTTACACCAAAATATGGTAATCATAATAGAATCATATATAAGTTTTAACAGAAATCTGAAAATATCTCATTTCTGTTACAGACGTCTGCGGAATGTCCTGCAAACATAAGCACAGTTAAAGCTGTCCCCACATTATTTGGTACCTGTCTATCACTAACAGAAAGTGAGTAATAACTTAATAAAGAACTTTCTTGTTTCTTGATTACTTATCAATCATTCCATCATTGAAAATACGTAGAAAAACGATTTTAAGTTAAAAGAAATATTTTAGTTAAGTTTAAAAATCTGGAGGTCCTGAAGGAAACTTGGAGCTCGCATATCTTAATATTTTTAAAATAAAAAGAATATAGAATTCCTTATCTATAAGTATATATGTTAAGTTAGAAAACAAAATAAGTTAGCATGTTCAAAGGTTTGTTAACATGTTCTCAAAGAAAACGTTTGAGACTGACAAGAAAACGAGACTCCTGTATCTTTCTACAAATTTCGAGATGTGAGTGTAATTAATTATGTGTCTGCTGCTCATAAAAGATGTACCTAGTGTTAGATTTTAATTACTTTTCATTTTGAAGAAATGTTTCAGACAAAATTGTTAATGACTTCATAGAGAACTTCGTGAAAAAGGGTTTTTATAAAAATATTTAATCATATATACAACATGTTTCGCAGTTCTGTACTGCATTTTGAAGTGAAAGAATAGCATTAAAATAATACAAGAATATACTATATCAAAATTTAAAACAATTAACAATAATTCTTAAGAAACAATATAACAAGATGAAACTGCAACTGAATGATAACAAAAAGCTTTGATTAACTTAAATTAAAAGATAACAAAAGCTTTAAAAATGTACAGAACAACTGATAAAAACAATATAATATAATTAAAATTGAAATAAATCGCTAATATCAAAAATTTCAAATTTTCAGTTCATTAATTTAGTAGCAAATTTTTTAATATAAAAGGCTTCTTTTACTTATAATTTTTGATAATTATAGCAACCGGGAAAAGTGAATTCTCCCAACCCACGACTGCTTTTAGAACCAGAGATTGCGCTTATAACATATTTGTATTTTTTTATTCGGATTAGAAAGTAGTCCCCGTGGCCTAATGGCTAAGACGTCAAACTTCAGATCAGAAGGCTTAAGGTTCGATTCCCTTAGCGAACTTGTAGAAATTATTTATATTTTTTAAACATACAACAGTTGCGCCGGAGAGACAAAAATAGAAGATTTTATGTAATATATGATTGTCAATATCTAAAATTTTTATGTTATCCCAATCAATAATATGGTTTGGAAATTTGTTTAAATGTTCAGTAATAGCTGATTTAAAAATATTTACGATTTGAATCTATTTTGTACAATTCACAAATATTTTTTTCTTATTTTTTTTTTTTTTATATATACCTGCATTAATTTCCAAACTAAGTTCACAAACAAAGCACAAGATAAGTCAAAAGTATTATTACCACAAAATTTTCTTGCTTCAATAGGAGACTCTTAATACAGATACCATACCAGCAAATATGAAATTATATCTTTAATTCCTATATAGTTGAGTGTACTACAGATATTAGATACTGATATTACTTCTGTCGATACTGTAGGTATTTTACTCACTAAAAGAGGTTACTTCACTGAAAACCTTAGATGGTTTTCAAGGACAAGACAAAGATACTTCAAAATTGTGAAGGCGAATTAAAGGAGAATATCAAGGACGAGGGAATAGTAATCTGTCAGTCCACTATTGTTGGATGCAAAGACGGTAAATCCCAGAAAAAGAAACAAAAAAAAGATAAGAAAACACTTCCATAACAAAAATAAAAAAAAACAAAAACAACGAATTCAATAATTTTTACGACTTTGCAAGATATAAAACGAAACTTTTAACCGGTTAATGAATAACGATTCAGTATTTGGCTATTTTTTTAAGGTTTCTAGTAAATTAAACTGTATAAAGATACTGCTATTCTAAGAACCTACGAATACCATTATTATTTTTTTGCGGAAAATGCATATATGATTAAAGAATGGACTTCATTTTCAGCTCATTGAATTTACAAAAAAAAATTACTTAGGTTTTTCAGGCAAATATATCACAAATAATTTCATAGACATTTTATTCTTGCCATCAAATGTAAACGGCATTTTTACGTCTGACGTTGTAACTTCGGTATTTATACAATCAATGCGAAATCAACAAAAATATAAAAAAAAAGTGCGTACAGTACCCAGATTCTGAAAAATACAGTATAATTCGAAGTCTCATATTTCTTAAATAAAACATATAGAATACATTGCTTAATCATTATTTTAGAACGAATTTTATAGGTTTGTCCATAAAATGTTAAATATAGGAATTATGCATTATGTTCACTTTTTTTAACATTTTTTTTTAGCAAAATACAGATATTTTGTTTTATCAAGTTTGCGATATGTTAGCACTAAGGATTTCTTTTTTGTTTTTGTATGTACTAAACTCGAAAAGTTTGTTTAGTTGTGATATAGAATAAACTTTTCCAAACCTAACTTATGTTTTATTTTTATGTTCTAAGGCTGTACTATGATATACCGAGGCTTCGATACAAGGGTTTATTTCTTTTATCGGAAAAAAATCACAAAAACGCCGTATCAATTTTGGGTAAGTTTACCTTGAATATATTGTTCGCTATTTGTGGAAAACCACTGAATACACTTTGTTATCGTGTAATTTGTAACACTCTGCATATAAATATTTTTAGAAATCATTTATTTATCTGTATTTTTGCAGAAATTATTTATCTGTATTCATTTTTATCCTCAACCATTACTTATTCAAAATTGTAATGGTGCTTGTGGAAGAGTCTTTGGCATCTAAAGACAACGAGTCAGGTTCTGAAAGTGAACTGAATTAACTTGAATTAAATGAAAAATATTGGTTTTTACAGATTACGCATAGTTTGATTTGATTGGCTAAGTAATTAAAAATATATATATAATGACTGGATAAAAACAACGAACTTA
The DNA here is from genome assembly GCA_023159025.1 of Thereuonema tuberculata. Classification (NCBI taxonomy): domain Eukaryota; kingdom Metazoa; phylum Arthropoda; class Chilopoda; order Scutigeromorpha; family Scutigeridae; genus Thereuonema; species Thereuonema tuberculata. Next base: position 182,295 of record JAFIDM010082723.1, on the reverse strand, counting down.
AATTAATTAACTGATTCAATGGCTGTAACGGAAAACAATTTAAAAATAAACAGAACATCAGTAATTAGGAAATGTAAAAGGAATAATAACGGGTAAGGATAAAAATGAATGCAGATAAACAATTTCTAAAAAAATACAGATAAATTAGAGATTTCAAAAATATTTAAATACAAACTGTAATATTCTGACGGGTTGTTTTGTGATAACTTGTTATTAAATGTTATATTTTCGATTTGAAAAAGAAATCTTTTTCATAAAGACTAGTCAGTTTGAGTTTTTAAAAGAAAAGAGGACAAGAAAATTTAATAAGAGGACAAGAGGCTAAATTTAAATAAATAAAAATCATTCATATAAATTACTTCCATATTGTTAGTTAAAAATGATTGAATTTCTTGCATTGTATTAATTATTATTATTACCTAATTATGTTAGGTCATGTTCGTTGACAATGTATTGATACCTAATTGTTACTCATTGTAAAATATTCAAAAAAAGGCTTGAAAAAACAGAATGATAAATTCTGTGAAGTATCGTCTGTAAAATAAAGAAGATATCTATGATGAAGAGAAAGGAGTTTTGTATTGAATTAATATGAAAAAATAACATGTATATATATTTTGACAAAAGAAAAGTTGTTTGCCTTGCAAAATTGAGTGAACATTTTCTTCTTAAATCGACAACTGTCAACTTTGCACCACGAGCTAGCCCTACCTGACAACGCCAGGGAGAGTGCTAGGAAATTGAAGAAGGGGGGAGGGACAAGATTCACATCTTAGCTAGAAATAACGATGAGATTGTAAGTCCCATGAAGAAACGAACGAAACAAAGAAGACGAAAGAAACAGCCATGCCCATACCGGGATTCGAACCCAGGTTCCGACGCATCGGCCAAACGGCAAACAGTCCTCTAGACCGCTCGGCCATGGCTGAGTTTTATTATTATTTAATTTGAAATTTCCAGTCTTCCATGGATAATTGAAAACTACTGTATAAATCTAGAAATTGAGAGACTAAAAATTTAATTTTTTCTTTTCTTTTTATTTGAACTATTTTTTTTGGCAAACACAGCTTTTTTTTGACAATTTTTTTTTTTTTTTTTATGTATCGAAAATTTATGGAAAATGAGTATTTATCATAAATTTATTTCTTGAACTCAGCGAGAATTTTAGTATTAGATTTGAATACTGAACTGTTGTTGGATTGTGATATTCATTTTTATGTAACTCTTTGGCTTCGAGAATTCATGATAGTGATAGCTAAATGCCTACTTTGTTATTTTAAATTTACATATTGCATGCAGAAAAAGTGAGATTTAATTGATAATTTTTAATTAGTTTAAATATTAGCTTAATTCTTTCATTAATTGTTAACCTTTAAGGTGCTGGTTCATGATGAGGAAGATCAACCGCAACATTTGAATCCTGATAGTGCTTTGCCTATGTCAGACTCAGATACGGGATATTTTGATATAACCTTCTATAAAGTGAGAACAAATGAAAAATTTGTTTTTTTAAATATTTTTGTACAAAATTTTTCAGTATTATTTAGAAGCTCAATAAATAGAAATAAAAATTAAAAAATAAATGTAATAAATAAATTTAAATAAATTAAATATTAAAGTTATCTATGTTATAGAAATGTTCCAGATCTGCAAGAATACCAACTGAAACTAAGTGCATGAAGGTACGAAAATACAGGACAGGACGGAATGAGTTTATCGCTCCTTCATATAACATAATAACAAAATAATATAGTATTGCAACATCAACAGTATTTTCTTGCTGCAGCACTATTCGAGTCTCCTTTTACTGCAGTGCTATTCTGATCAAATCTGAAGATTTTGTTTTACTGCATTAGCCCTCTTTCAAGATGTGAAATGTTGTTCACCACTTTGATTAACGCAATAACATTCCTTATTCTTAGTATAACTTTTAGATAATTTCCATAGCGTAGAATTTCTTGCCTATTGTCTTGAGTTTCTAAAAAGAATCTATTACTTGAAATGAATACAAGCATAATTACTTCACTGCTTAGAAATTGATGTTACTAGATTAGACTGATATGTCAGCATTAACCTTAGTATATCATATAGAACAGCATCGTCTTCTCTTATGGTGTCATGTAGAACAGCATTGTCTTCCCTTGGTATGTCATATAGAACAGCATCGTCTTACCTTAGTATATCATATAGAACAGCATCGTCTTCCCTTAGTATATCATATAGAACAGCATCGTCTTCCCTTAGAGTGTCATATAGAACAGCATTGTCTTCCCTTAGTATGTCATATAGAACAGCGTCGTCTTACCTTAGTATATCATATAGAACAGCATTGTATTCCCTTAGTATTTCATATAGAACAGCATCGTCTTCCCTTAGGGTGTCATGTAGAACAGCATTGTCTTCCCTTAGTATGTCATATAGAACAGCATCGTCTTTCCTTAGTATATCATATAGAACAGCATTGTCTTCCCTTAGTATGTCATACAGAACAGCATTTTCTTCCTTAGTATGTCGTATATATCAGCATCGTCTATATCAGTATGTCATATAGACAGGATCGTCTTCCCTTAGTATGTTATGTAGAACAGCATCATCTTCCCTTAATATGTCATATAGAACAGCACTGTCTTCGGGAGGGTTTTTCACTTAACAGACAATTTCTTTTTCATTCTCAAACATTTGTTTTTGAGATTGAAGGAGACTTCTGGATTTATTTGTGAAAATAGTTTAAATAGATTGTAAATTTTCTTTTGCTTGGATAAAAAAGAAAATTGTCTTAATTCTTTATTTTCGAATTAACAAAAGTTAAATAAAGCAACAGTAGTTCTAAGATTATTGGTTGTTATTTCATAGCATCAACAAAGTTTGTGATTTAATTTATATCCTACAGAAAATATACCTTAATAGAAAGCAACGTCCTTGTTCCGATGGCAAAACATTTGCGAAATGCCACTCAATCTGTATCGAAAAGAAATTTAAACAACAATTACCCTGTAGGTAAGGCTTCTAAAAAATATTTTGATTTTTAATTTCAAATAAAATTGACAGAATCTTTATACAATAAACTACTGTTCTTTATTGTACAAAGTTCTTTTCGTTGAGAAAACATAATCAGTTAATTAAAAGTATTTTACGTGTGTTTCTTAACATGAAATGAGTAGATTCTGATCACCACATACAGTTCTAATTAAATACATGAATGTAAATACAATAAAATGTTAGTACTTCAAGATGGTCTACATCTCGTTCTCAAGTGGAGTAATAAATAACAAAAAATATAACAAAATTCGGACGAATGGACATGTGACTTGCATGGAAACATTTAGGGGTCAAGGGAGATGGGCAGTAGACTATGGCCGGGATTAAAAAAGGGTGCGGCGTAAACAAGGAGAGGAAATTTAAAACTTCAGAATGTCAGAACAAAATAAAAATGAAGTAAAAATAAACAAAACTTGAGTCGGTAAACCAAGAAGATGTCAAAGTTGGGAATAAAGTTGATAAAGAATTAAGGGTGACAAAGTAGCAATTACTTTGAAAAGCAAGTACAGAATTAAAGTTAGTGAAAAGGAGCAAGGTACTTGGCTTATGAGGTTGAAATTATTTGTGGAATCACTATTCCCCAATATTGAAAACCGATAAGTTGTCATTGTAACACAATTAATCGGTGAAATTGCATTTCTTAGGTTTCTTTGCATTTACGTTTAAAGTGTTTCTCTCCCGGCAAATGATTGTGGGATTGTGAAGGTCCAGAGAGTGATTATTATTACAAATGTGAACGAAGGTTAATTAATTAGAATCGCTATTTTTAGCGGCTGTGGAATGTTGGGTAATACGGTTTTTTAACGGTTGGAGAGTTTCCCTGATGTAACGGAAAGTATTTTGTCTGCATGAAATAGCGTAGACTACGCCTCTGGAATTGATGGCGTGGTCATCATATTGATCCCGGGATAATAATCGGTTAATGGGTTGAGAAATGGGGGAGGTAAGCACAATGTTAAGACCTCGAGGAATGCTTTTCAGAACTGGAAAAACGGAGGGGTGGTTGGGGACACATAAATAAACTTTTTTAGGGTTGGTGTTCTGCAGGAGGGAGGGGGTGATATATTCGATTAAGGGACGTGGCAATATTGCATCGGATGAAGTTAATGGGGTAATCGTCAGTGGACAAAATATAAGTCAGCTTATTAATCTCAATCCAAAACAAATACTCGGAGATCGAAAGGAAAAAAGCTCTATTGACCGCCGTGCGTACAGTATTCCTCTTAAATACAATGGGTCCGGCAGAATGATAATTAAGTGTAACGCCTATGTTGGAAGGTTTCCGGTAGACGGCCGTTTGGAAGGAATATGCTTCCTAGAGACCATGGTGTCCAAAAACGGGATGGATAGATCAGTTTCTAATTCAATTTTGAATTTTTTATCAGGATGCATGTTATTCATGATGTTGGACACTTTCTGTTGGGAACCTGTACCTGCATAAAAGAGAAGATCGTCAACATAGCGGACGTGTAGAGGAATGTGCATGTGATCGAGATCGAAGAAAAGATAAGCACTTTCCTCTATATAACACATGCAAATCTAAGCCAGCATGACTGAAGCTGAAAGGCCCATAAATAATCCATTGGATTGGATATATATATTACTATTGACCATAATAGTCTGCATGCTAAGCAAGGCCTCAATAAGCTTCATCATATCGGCAATATGCAAACACTCCTTGAAACTTGAAAAGTGCTTGACATTAAAGAAACAAAGGGAGTTATAGATCCAATCAAGAGTGATGGATGCGGATAAGGCGCCCATGTCCAGAGAAAAGAAAACATAATTAGATATAAATGAAGGGGCCCTGATGTTTTGAACGAAGTCTCAGCTGTTGTTTACGGCGAAATGGAAAAGAATGTTGTATTGGCTTAGCTTACGGGAAATGACGGAAGATAAAACAATGATTGCCGAGTTTGTGCAGTTCTTTCCACATCTTGAAAGTACTCGCGTTTTATTGTATTTATATTTATGTATTTAATTAGAACTGTGTGTGTGGTGGCCGGAATCTACTCAAAACATAATCAGGTTAATCATGGTTTCTTAACTTCCTATCATTGCACTTTCCCTATGTTTTTTCCTAGTATATCGATAAATTTTTACTCTACATTAATTATTTGATGAAAATAGCACTCGTTTCCCATTCTAGTTTCCTTTTACAATAAACCTTTTTTCAAAATCTTTCCTTAATTTTTAATTTTATAAATGTATTTGTTTAAAAACCCAAGACGAAACAGAAACTTTCTGAAGATTAGTAAAAACACTTGATGAATTAGAATGACTTTTTAAATTGCGTGGAAATTAAGTTTTATTTTTCAATTGTTTCCATTACTCCTGCTTTCAGATTGCCTTTTATGGAAGAAGACGTATACCTGCCATCTTGTGAATCCATCGAGAACTACACTGGACTTATGACGACTGCTTACAATATTTTACACAATGCAAATGCTGGTAACTGTGGCTGTATCCCGAAATGTACTCAAACTTATTATTCAGTGAGATTTCCCGAAGTAAAAAAAAAAGATGGCTTTTCTATTGGTGGCATAGTTGCTATGTTTGTTTATTTTTCAACTAATAACTTCTTGGAAGTTCATGAATATATTCGTTCAAATGTCTATACTGTATTTGGAAGCATTTGTGGAAATCTTAATTTATATTTGGGAGTTTGTTTATATCATGCATTTGAAATTCTTGACCTAATGTATTCCTCGTTTATAGGAAAGTATTTTAAAATGTGATGCAACCTTCAGTGTTTAACACAACCATTTATAAATATACGAAACGCAAGCTATTCCTTTTCCCTAAATGTCAATGCCATTTTTCGTAATTTTTTTCATGTATTTAAAATGTGTATTCATAATAGACAACTCTTAGTCTTCGAATTGGTTTCCTGTATTTCAAGATTAAGAATTGGAATGCAATCCCTATGGTTAAAATACTTTGCATATATTGACAAAACTCATAACCTATACATACGAGTTTCGTGTTTTAGATTAATCAAATTCAATTTTGAAAGCTTATAATAATTTAGCAATAATTTGAAAAATTGGTATTTTTTTTTATAAAATTTTAGGGTTCAGAAATGTATATCAAACTTTGTTTTTAAAAACTAAAAAAATCTAAAAATTCTGTTTTAATTAATGTAGGCAAATGAATTTCAAATTTAAAAACCAGTTTACAGAAATTAAATATTAAAGAATTAAAAGTAACAGTGAACAATAATCTTAATATCTCTTTCTAAATCCAAAATAAGATTAGAACATATTGTTATAAATAATATAATATTATTTTTACAAGCTTTAATTAACAACATTCGTAATATTATTAAAACTATTAAGTATTGCAAATTGATAAATACAAATCTCACTTCAATACCCCGGAGAAGAAGCGGGGGGGGGGGGGAACCGGTCGTTCTTCCCTTACGTTTATAAAAGTTTTTAATCAATTTTAAATGTTTGTGTTGCCCGAAATTAATTTATTATTGCAAATTGCTTTTTGCTTATTATTAATCGTCATGTAATTATTAAAAATATTATTAATAATAATGTTTTTAATATATGTATAATACGGTTACAAATTTTTTTATAAATTAAATGATACCATTATATTCCGTAAAACAATAAATAACTTGTCTTTTTTTATACTTTCAAATAAATTTTCTTCAATTCATATTTTTTCTTACATTTAATTTCTATAACTGTTATATAGAATTTGATAATGAAATATGATCTAAAGTTATATGCGTATGAATGAGGTAAATTAAACTCCCATTATTACTAATATTATTTTTTTCCTTTAAAATCAGTTTTTCATTGATATTCCTTCCATTTTTTTAGACATTAGAAAAAATCAAACTTTATATATCTATAAAAAGCAAAGCACTATTTCAGTAATATTCTCAATACATGTACATAATATATGTATTGAAAATATTACAAAAATATTTGAAACAAAATTTATAAAAATATTATTCATTTTGTTTTTCTAAGAATTATAATTTATAAATTTGTAAATGTTTTTAAGATGTCACATATTCAGTTATTCAATTAAAAATTTTATTTGATTCTCATGTAAATAGGTTTAGGCCAGTCAATATCGACACAAAAAAAGGCAAACATTGCAAACGCGCATGTATCTACGATTTTTTTATATATTGTTTGGACCGTTGAGAGTAGTGTATACCCAAGTTTGCAATCCTGAAAACCCTGTGCTACTCTTGTGGAGTTCGAAAAACTGCGAAATTCGGGCGCTATACTTTTGTAAAGCAAATTAAATTTGCTAGAATTTAAGCCCAACACGAGCGCTCTAGGTCCATTGCTTGCGGAAATGTAGCCAGTCAAAGATGGGCAACTTTTTCCAAAAACTGGAAAGTTATCGGTAGGGTCGTGTTCCAAGACACGTACCGGCTAAATTAAAGATTCTAGAGAAAGATCATGAGAAAAGACGTTGTAGAGAATTACATTAGCTGCAATTTGATTCTAAAATGGTGCCTCTAGGCCTCATAGTTTCCTCAAAAACGAAAAAGCAGTGAAACGTCGGAATTTGAAAAAATGAGGAAAACATTGTACTGAATCATGTTGGTAAGTATTTCTTTAAAAACACGTGCAAGAATGTGAAGTTAACATTGTGATCTGGCCCAACATTGTTTACAAGGTGATCTGGTATCACAATGATTCAGTCAGAGCCATTGTGGCGGGATACGTTAGCTACGTTTTCAACCACTCTGGTACAAACGTAGCTGTGGCGTTTGATGGATACTCACACGATGCATCTATGAGGAGCACTAAATCAGCTTAACGCCTGCGACGCTCTGCTTCTCCCTCCTGCTGTGACATGTTGTTTGATGAATCAACACCCATCAAAGTTCCCCCAGGCAGAACTGGTCTCCAATGAATCTAACAAACGCCGCTTGATCACCATGATGCGTACTGAATTTGAGAGGCAGGGTATCGAGGTACATCAATCTCAAGAAGACGCCGACACTGATACAGTGATGACTGCACTCTCCAAGAGCTCATCGTTCGATCAAGTTTTCATCATTGGGGAGGACGTCGACCTACTGGTCCTCCTCAACGGCTTAAGCTTTGGACAGAAGAACGTGTACTTCCAGAAAGGCGACAGAGGTGGGTCAGAGTGCGCTCACTATATAGCAAATTCCTTCACATGTAGAGAAATGAAGGTTCCACGAGGGATGGTTGTGTTCCTGCATGCCATCAGTGGGTGTGGCACGACTTCGGCCCTTTTCTGGCAAGGCAAGATGAAGTGGTGCAACGTCCTCAAAAAAAAACCCCACTGGATAGATCTCGCCAGCATTTTTCTTGATTGAAACTCCAACCAGGACGAAGTAGGAAATGCTGGCGAGAAGATCTTGATGAACCTTTACGGCAGAGATGCCATAACGCTGAACACCCTGCGATACTCAGAATTTGTAAAATCCACAGCAACGGCCAAAGTCAACCTTGTCCGCCTCCCCTACCACAGAGGCTGCAAAATATCATTCCTGGAGGATACCTACCACCAGGTGCAAAAATGGTTGGGGGTCGACAAAAACCCTTGTGATTAGGGATGGGCCAGCAGCGAACAAGGTCTCATGCTCATCACAATGTGCGCAGAGCCCGCTCCTCAGACCCTGCTTAGAATGGTGACTTGTAAATGCAAGAAAGAAATGCGTAGAGTCGTGCACTTGCAGAAAGGCAGGGCTCAAGTGCTCTATCCTATGTTCCTTTTGCAAAGAGCGCAGTTGCACAATTATTACCCCTATCGTCCTGGACGAGCAGGATGAGGATGTGGACGACCCAACACCATATGACGACCCGCCTCCACCTCCAGAAAACGTCGTCCATCCTCCCACTCCCTCCCCACTGATCCAGACTGGATGAGACGCGGCCGTTCCAAAACTAAACTAAACTAAACCGTTCTAAACTACTGCGGTGTTCATGCTTGAATGTGTTCATAGAATTATCTTGTTTACATTTATGTTTCCGTTGTTTATTTTATGTTTACATTTATTTGTTTAGTGTATGTTTATTTGAAGCCATATGTTACATGTACAATGTTAACTGCACATTCTTGCACGTGTTTTTAGAGAAATACATACCAACATGATTCAGTACAATGTTTTCCTCATTTTTCCAAATTCCGATGTTTTGCTATTTTTTTCGTTTTTGAAGAAACTATGAGGCCTAGAGGAACCAGTTTGGAATCAAATTGCAGCTAAATCAATTCTCTACAACTTCCTCTCTATGATCTTTCTCTAGAACCATTAGTTTAGCCGGTACATGTCTTGGAACATGACCCTACCAATCACTCTCCACTTTTTGGAAAAACTTGCCCATCTTTGACTGGCTATATCTCCGCAACCAATAGACCTAAACAGCTCGAGTTGGGCTCAAATTGTAGCAAATTTCTTTTGCTGTACAAAAGTATGTGAAGATACCCGATAAACGCTTCCTTGACGTGGTTTTTTTGACAAAACTGACAAAGGTGGCCGAATTTCGCAGTTTTTCGAACACCACAGGAGTAGCACAGGGTTTTCAGGGTATAAACTACTCTCAGGGGTCCTAACAACATATAAAAAAATCGTAGATACATGCGCATTTGCGATGTTCGATGCTTTTATTGACTGGCCTAGTTTTGTTAAATTTACTAATAATGTAAGCGTTTCAACATTTCAACATTTTTATTAACGAATTCAAGAAATTATTAACGAATTCAAGAAATTCTTGCATACAGTAGAGCCCTTGTAATCCGAACTCCGCAAATCCGAAATTTCCGAAAATCCGAACAGAATCTATGATGCAGGAAAAAAAATTAAATCTCACTTCCAATGTACAGGAAGTACAGTATTTAATCATAGTGCTGTACATACACTCATGGACAAAAAAATTAGCGCACCAAGAAATAATTGCGGGATCGTAACGAAACTTGCAATGAAGGTACATGTCGGGGAGATATGCAAATGATTAGAAATGCAGCATGATAGCGCACTACGTATAGCCGGTAGAGGGCGTTGAACATCGTACTCTGTGGAGTATAAAACAGGTAACCAAAGCTTGTTTGAGTGTGCTGAATCATTTACAAAGGAAGAGCTGAGGTAGACATGCCATTACGCCGTGTTCGAAGACAGTATACGCAGTTGTCGCAGTTTGAGAGAGGGAGAATCGTCGGGATGATGGAAGCTGGGTGGTCAGCTAGGCGAGTAGCTCGTCAATTAGGCCGCTCTGATTGTGTTGTGAGGAGGTGTTGGGACCAGTGGACCCGAGAGATGTCATGTACACGAAGACCAGGCTCAGGACGCCCTCGACAGACCAGTCGTCGAGAAGACCGCCACATAGTCAGAAATGCACGCGTACAGCCAACTGCTTCATCGGCCGCCATCCAGGCACAGGTAGCACCTTCACTAGGGGCCGCTGTGTCTTCTCGAACCATACGAAGGCGCCTGGCTGAAGGACAGTTGATATCGCGGCGCCCATTACATGTGCTGCCCTTGACGCCCACCCATCGACGCCTCCGTTTGGAGTTTTGCCGCGCACGAGGAAACTGGACTGCAGCGGAATGGAACCAGGTCGGCTTTAGCGACGAATCCAGATTCAATCTCGGCAGTGATGACAATCGTGTTCGTGTGTGGAGAGCCCGTGGTGAACGCTTCAATCCTGCCTTTGCTGTACAGCGACACACCGCTCCCACAGCTGGTGTGATGGTATGGGGTGTCATTGCCTACAATACACGGTCACCCCTAGTATTGTTCCGTGGCACCA